>CM064481.1:31637411-31702411 GCA_032716605.1 Paralithodes platypus
ATTGGTAGGGATAAAAAACCCTTTTTAAACTGCCCCCGGTCTCCAAGTCTAGACACAGGATGTCATACATGTAGTTGTTTTTGCTGTATGTATGCAAGTAAATTATTGATATATATATATATATATATATATATATATATATATATATATTACATTATAGACTGAGGGGAAGAAAGCCCAAGCATCTTCACCCTTTCAATCCCCCCATATAACCCCTCCCATCCATCCCCCCCCCCCCTCCCTTCCCCTCCAGATGTCCCTTCCTCCCCCCTCCATCCCACTTGGCCCACCTCCCCCACCTCCTTTCAACCCCCAACCCCCTCCATCTCCCCATATTTCCCCCTTCACCTTCCCATATAAACCCCCCCTCCCCCCCCCCTCCCCCCCCCCCCCCCCCCCCCCCCCCCCCCCCCCCCCCCCCCCCTCCCCCCACTAAGCACACCTAGATGGGATGTTTATCATACAGTATACTTAGGGGAAAACCCCTGCCCCGCACCAGCCGGCAGCCACCACTGCCCACCAGGTCCTTAAGTCTAGCTCCGGCAGTGAGAGAGGTAGGACGTACACCTTCTTCGCTCTCTCTCTCTCTGGACCCTTTGCACACGAACCCTCTCTAAACAGGTGAGCTTAAATGCCAAAAACTTTATATTTTATTTAACTTAAGGGGATATTTTTAGTTTCCTCCCTAGACCTTCATCAAACTTAAGATTACACCCCCTAGACCCCCTTTCGGTTTTTAGTTTGTTCCCTAGACCTCCATCAAACTTAGAACTACACCCCCTGGACACCCTTTCAAGATAAAGTTGTACATTTTTCGGTAGAAAATGTCCAGGCCGAAGGCCGATTCCTTCTAAAAATTCTGGCTCGCTATCGCTGTTTTGGTTAATAATTTCTAGACCCCCTTCTCCCTCGTGTTTAGCCCCATTGGTTTTCAGATTTTAAGATGTTTGTCCCATTAGTTAGTCGATTTTTAAGACCTTTTGCCCTATTTCTTTTTTCCATATTAAGACCTTTCGTGCCATTTAGGTGTCGATAGTGTTATCCTGGCGAACGATAGTGAGCCTGTAATTTTGGAAGAACCGGCCGAATTTTTCTACCAAAAAAATTTACAAATTAATCTAGAAGGGGGATCTGATGGATAGGAAGTACAGTCGCTCTAGTAAGTGATGTCTCGGCACTAATTATGTGTTGATCAATAATTGGTATCGGCAATATTTACACACGATTTATTCTTTTTGATTGAGATATACAACCATATTCCTACACTTACCCACCCTATTCAACATCTGTCCGACATTAATACAGTACAGAGAAAGCCATGACGTAATGACAGCTGAGACATTACTTATTAGCGCTACTGTACTGTTGCGCTAATAAGTCATGTGATTGTCATTATGATTAGCTCGCTCTGTGCTGTATTAATGTCTGTCAGATGTTGAATAGGGTGGGTAAGTGTAGGAACATGTTTGTATACTTAACTTAAAATGAAGAAATATAGCTTAGATATTACTGATACCGGTAAATGTCTATAATTGCACCTATAAGAGCTAAAACAATTATTATTGTATTTAACAGGAAGGTACGACGAAGCAAGTGATGTGGTGTACTGTAGGTGGCAATATGCGGAAATGGATTATAAGGGCATTCCGCCCCCCTCTGACAAAAGTCTATCCATCTAGATGTGACACGGATTTTACAATGTTTCAGAGAGACATTAGCCTAACCTAAGAACCTTACCTAACCTATCCTAGTATTATGGGTGGGGGCTGCCGCCCCCACACCCCCGCTGGTTGGGTAAAACGGTAGAAATCCAGTTGGGGTGGAGCGAGTAACCGTAGATTTTCGTAAGGGGGTCAGAGGGGGCGGAATGCCCTTATAATCCATTTCCACATATTGCCACCTATACCACATCACTTACCTTGTCGTACCTTCCTGTTAAATACAATAATAACCCTTTCACGCACATATGACGCAGAGGTTGCCAGATTAGACGGTTTTATCAGTTTAATAAGGGCCTCCAGCGATTAACAGGCTTTGAACTATCTAACTTAACCCTTTTTACTACCACAGATCCTTCTTAATTAAACTGCACAAAATCGTCTAAATGTAGTTGGAATAAAATAAAACAGACGTCGAAGAGAATTGTTTTCCATATGCCTATTTACTAAGAAACATTGTTTAGCCCCATTAAGACGTTTCGCCCCATGTTTAGGTGTTTATTTTGTTTTCCTGGCGAGCGATAGCGAGCCTGTAGTTTAAGGGAAACCGGCCTTCGGCCTGGACATTTTTCTACCGAAAAATGTACAAATTTAGCTTGAAAAGGGGTCTATAGGGGGTGTTTTTCAAGCTTGATGAAGGTCTAGGGAGGAAACTAAAAAAAATAAATAAAAAAAAACTGGCTCGCTATCGCTCGCCAGGAAAAAATTGACACATAATAGGAGAGAGAGAGAGAGAGAGAGAGATGGACTGATATTAACAAAGCTATTTCCGGAGTTAACAACAGATAACAGGTTATTATTTCCGGAGTTAACAACAGATAACAGGTTATTATTAGTTATTAACAGGTTCGAATCCCGGGAGGATCACACGCTTTCATTAATTTCATTGGGAGGTGTTTGGTGTTGGGAGGGAAATGAAGAAAAACATGATTATTAGAATTCTGTATATATTATTGTATTTTCAGAAATCAGAATGGGTGGAGAATGGAGAATGATGGTGATGGTGGTGGTGGTGATGATGGTGGTGATGGAGATAGGAGAAGCCCAAGGTGAGTTGATGGATAGATATATAGATTGATAGATAGATGGGTGGATAAATTATTGGATAGATAGATGGATAGATAGATATATGGATAGATGGTTAGATAGATAGATAGATGGATAGATAGATAAATATATGGATAGATGGTTATATGGATAGATAGATAGATGGATATATGGATAGATAGATAGATGGATAGATATATAGATAGATAGATGGATAGATAGATAGATGGGTGGATAAATTATTGGATAGATAGATATATGGATAGATGGTTAGATGGAAAGATGGAAAGATAGATAGATAGACAGATAAATATATGGATAGATGGCTAGATAGATAAATATATGGATAGATGGTTAGATGGATAGATAGATAGATAGATGGATAGATGGATAGATAGATAGATAGGGATGATGGTGGTGATGGAGATAGCTGTGACCCAAGGTGAGAATAAAGGAGATGGGTCGTTTTTCTGGTCCCCCTTCTTCCTCATGTTTAGCCCCCTTAGTTTACAAATATGGTTGTTGTTGTTGTTCCCCAAGCTGCCTGGCCGAACAGCCCCAAGGCCCCGAGCGCCCCCACAGAACCCTCCCTGCCGACCACAATAAAGCCTGGGTGACCGAAGCCACTCCATGGCGGGGAGCTGAGGAGGGTGCGGAAACGCCCGGGAAACCAAAGCCCCACCCAGGGCCCTGTGCCCCTCAGCAATTATGAAGAGAAAGTTGAGGGGCAAAGGAAAAATGTGACGCTTTGGCTTCCAATCTTGGTAGATTGGGAGGTCAATCCACGGAAGAGACGCCGTCACTTGAGATCTAGAAAATATGTAAGTAAAAGGAACGGTCACAGAGTAAGCTATGGGTATGGCAGAGATCGCTCAGTTCTCACTCTGATAGACCAGCCCATCACCAAATTTGGTTCTGTTCATTCTCCACACATACTGACGCCTTTGCACCCTCATACCTCATACAAGCATCACTCATCAGAACTGAAAAGATGCAAGGCCTTGACTGTGGAGGGAGCTGCACCAAGGGGTGGACCAAGAAAGACGTGGGATCCGACTTTGCAGTCTGATCTTAAATCAAAGAACCTGACAAGTGAGGCAGCTCTTAACAGGGTTGCCTGGAACGCCGCCTTTAGGACATGAGAGCAGAACCGTGCTTCGTGTGGAGCACTCGGTCTTTAACCCATTGCCAGCGGGAGACGTTCTGAAATGCCATGGCAATTTACAGTGCGAGGGAGCAGGAGCCCGACAGGCCACATGTTCTGTTGCGGCACTGAGGACTCTGAGTCAGAGTCTCGCGAGATATACAGTGCTGCCAAAGGCAAATGTAGCGCAACATTAGCGATAATTGCTCATTTTAGCGAATGTCTATGGTAGCGCTGCGGGTCAATCCCGCGACCTACGAAGCTCGTTTTGGTGTAATTTTAAAGCTATTTTCTTCTAGTTTTTGGCTGAATACATTTCATTTCATTCAGACACTTGACTAATCAATCAGGAGTGCCTGAATGAGCCCTAATATGCCGGAAATAGGCAGCCGAAGTGTTAAATGTGTGTGTATGTATGTATTTATGAGTACATGTGTGTGTATGTATGTATGTATGTGTGTAAACTCGTTAGCACTTTATCGTTAAGAAATCACTAACCAACTAATTCCTTCTCTATCTGTATTCCCTATTACAGTTCGATCCTGCCGCGGGAACTCCGCCTGCGTGTCCTTCAGCCAGTGTAGGAATTTCCAAGGCCCCTTCCAATCTTGTGCTGGAGGCCGAGGGGAAGTTAAGGTGGGTCGGTTTTTAAGACTTTTCTCCCCAATGGTTATTTTTAAGATTTTGGTGATTTTTTTTTTCCAAGACTTTATGCCCTATCAGTTTGGTGATTTATAGACTTAACGCCCCATTACTTAGGTGGTTTTAAGACTTTATGTCCCATTACTTAGGTGATTTTAAGACTTTATGCCCAATTAGTTTAGTGATTATAAGACTTTTCGCCCTATTAGTTTGGAAAAATATTTAAATATATCATCATCATCAATCTGACGCCCTGCTTCCAGAGGAAGCGCACCAATAGGTCTGGTCATGGCAGAAACTGCCTCCAGGCTCCCAGACATGCCTCCACTGACCCACTCCACAGTACCATATCCACTAAGTGGATTATGACCCTTAACACTGAAGGGTCAGACCCAGAGCAGTCCCTCACCAGGATGGCAGTTCCACCAATGTTTTGCTATTTTATTTACCCCAGTGGGGCCCTGGCTGGAAGCATACCAAACACAGGAATGTTCTGAAGAAAGGAACCAGTGGTCCACTGCTACAGAAGCTGATTGTACCACCAAAGTGGCTGGCGGTGGGGTCGCCGTACCCCTACGCCAGAGAAAGCAAGGCTGACTTGTGCCAGTAGGCTGTGAGAGTAAGACACTAGGGAACCATGGGGCACACCATTATGGCCCCACTGCCTTCACCACTCTCAGGAAAAAAGTTAAAAATAAGAATGATGAAAAGGTAGTCAGAAATAATTAAATGAACCTTAATAGTTAATAATCATAATGATAAACATCGAAATTCAAAACACTCCGATCACATTACAGTATTTGAATTGCAAGTACTATTTATACACAATTAAGATGTAGACAAATTCAAAATAAATTAATATACTGAATATTTAATTCCTTCTAGTTTCTTCCCTAGGCCTCCATCAAACAAAAATAACATCCATTAGATCTCTCTTCTAGATTAATTTGTACATATTTCGGTAGAAAAATTTCCTGCCTGAAGGCCGGTCCTTCCTAAATTACAGGCTCACTATCGTTCGCCAGGAAAAATTTGACACCTAAATAGTACAAAAGTTCTAAATATTGACAAGGAAATGGGGCAGGTCTTAAAATTGACAAACTAATGGGGCAAACATCATAAAATCTGAAAACTAATGGAGCTAAACATGAGGGAGAAGGGGATCTAGAAAAACGACTCATCGCCCCTTAATATACTAACTATTTCTTTCCCCTTAGGTATGCTGTCCCAGGTCAATCGGCATCGAGCTCCCATCAGAGGGCGGCGAGTCGCTTCTACCACCCCAGTGTCGTTCCGGAGCGTCAGGAAGAAGTAGGCCGGAAGTCACATTTGGCCTTGACGTGGAATTGTCGGAGCCGTTCCCCTGGATGGCTGTACTGGGATATAATTGTGAGTTTATATTATGTAGTACTCAGATTTTTACCTTTGGTATTATTTGAAGAATTGTGTGTACGAGGATAAACAGAGACAATCAATGACCTAAAAGCTATTGTACTATTGTAGCCAAGATATTTTGAATCCCAATGATACAGTCCATTCCCATTTTCTTTAGATGTTGCTGGGGGAAGTTTAGAGAACTGCTGCCAATTCTGACCATGAAAAGAATCCCTTTCCCCTGAAGGGAAAGGTGTATGCCTCATGTGCTAGAAGTGCAATGACGTATACCTCAGAAACATGGGCCGTTAAAGTAGAGGATGTCAACAGAATGGAACGTAATGAGATGAGAATGGTGAGATGGATGTGTGGGGCCAAACTGCAGGATAGCATAACAAATGAGCTGAAGAGACGTTTAAGTATAGGCTAAAGAGTATTAGCAAGGTGATGCGTACAAGTAGGCTGGTATGGTATGGACATGTGGAGAGAATGGATTAACAAAATTGGGTGAAAAGATGCAGGTCTGTGATTGTGGAGGGAGCTTCACCAAGGGGTGGACCGAGGAAGACCTGGGATCGGACTATACGTGCCAATCTCAAATCCAAAAACTTGACAAGTGAAGCAGCCCTTTACAGGGTTGCCTGGAACGCCGCCATTAGGACAAGAGACTGAAACTGCACGTATGTGTGGAGCACTCAGTCTTAAAATTATATGTATGTATGTATGTTACTAACGCAGACCTTTCCTGTTTTCCGTCACAGCCAAGACCAACCCCATCTGGGCGTGCGGTGGGTCGCTCATCACAGCGCAGTACGTCCTAACAGCTGCGCACTGTGTACACGCCGACTACACCGGAGGATTGACGTTGTGAGTATTATTTTCCATGGGTTTTGTTAGGTTATTATATAGTACGGGCAGGGGGCTAGGAATGCTCCTCCCTTTGTAAAATTCTCCTACTCATCGAAACAGAGAAAGGGGCGAGGGAACGCGAAAGTGGTCCCGAACTATATGAATTGGAACTTTAAATGTTTTTTCTGTTCGGGCTCTGTCTCGAGTCGGCCTCCCCCAGCTATGGGATATGTGCCTGAGTAATTAAGGAAAACTCCGTTCTTAACATTAATCATCTATTACAAACCCCAATGTACTTGAATAAACTAATGAGAGCATATATTCCTCACGGTATTCGAACTCAGGATGCCACACCCAGAACATAAGCATCTAAACCATTACACCACCAACACAGTAATTACAGGATATCTTTACAAAACCATAATATACAATAGTTAACCCAAAGAAATTATCGTTTTCTATGAAAGAAAACTTATTTAAATGGGTAACTAAAATATAATACTGAAGACCCTTGCAATTAACATGCACTTACTCTCACTGTATGTACTTAAGGGGATGGGTAATTTTTCTGGTACCCCTTCTTCCTCATGTTTAGCCCCAATAGTTTTCAGATTTAATGACGTTCGGCCCATTAGTTTGGCGATTTTATGACTACGCCCCATTTCTTTGTCAATAATAAGACCTTTCGTGTCATTTAGGTGTTGATTTTCTCCTAGCGACCGATAACGAGCCTGAAGTTTTAAGAGGAACCGGCCTTGGGCCGGGAAATCTTTCTACCGAAAAATGTAGGCTATATATTTTTCTTGAAGGAGGGTCTAGGGCAGCATTTCCCAACCTGGGGGAAATTTCCCCCTGGGGGGAAATTTGAAGCTACCAGGGGGGAAATAATTACATGATTACACTGCCTACTACTACTATTACTAGCAATAAAAAAAAAAATCTCGGAGATGGATTTTCTCATGCCCGAGAGAGAGAGTGTAGTCACAGTGTGTTTCGACTACTCTTTCCCTTGTCCACATGAAGGGGGAAATCTGGATGGTTGAACTGGTTGGAGGGGGAAATGACAGAAAAAAGGTTGGGAATCGCTGGTCTAGGGGGTGGTTTTCTTAGCTTGATGGAGGTCTAGGGAGGTAACTAAAAAAAAAATTATAAAAGATATATATAAATGTGCAAATGAATATGCCCATTCCCCCTTAACCATTCGCAGGTCGGTGGTGCGTCTGGGGGACCTTGACCTATCCACCGCGAGGGACTGTGAGCCTGGTAGGTTCGGTGAGGTGTGTGCCCCGACCCCACAAGACTTCTCCCCGACGAAGATCATCACTCACCCGGACTTCGACACCCGGACGTCCGTATCTGACGACATCGCCCTTATCCGCCTCGACAAGAAGGCCTCGTTCAATAGTAAGTTATTTCCAGGCTGGTCCTATCCAGAGTGAGGTTTGGCATCATTTAACCAACCTTAGCCGTTTCTGTCCGTCTCTTTTACTGGCCTACTTTTCCTTCTGGGAGCGGGTTGCTAGGAATCCTCCTCCCCTTGTAAAATTCACCTACAAAGCGAGACATAGTAAGGAGCGAGGGAATGTGTAAGTGGTCCCGGACCCTAAGAATTGGAACTTTAAATGTGATTCTGTTCGGGCTCTGTCTCGAGTTGGCCATCCCTAGCTATGGGGAATGTGCCTGAGTATATACATACATACATTTCCAAACAATCTTTTCGATAGACAAGAAGGCCTCGTAAGTTATATTAGCAGACTTTGGGGGGGGCACTCGTAACAGGTCTCCTTTTATACACAGAAACAAAATACATAAGACTTTTTTTCTGGGTGAGCTATAGCAATCCTGTAATTTAAGAGTTATTTGACTTTGCTCAGGACATTTTTGTACTGAAATATATTAATATTTAGCTTGGAGCTGGGGAAACTTAATTTGAGTGTGACACTCTTAGCTGCAACATTTTCTACCAAAAAATGTACAAATTTATCTTGAAGGGGGGTCTAAGGGGTGTTTTTTTAAGCTTGATAGAGGTCTTTGGAGGACACTAAAAAAACAAAAATATGTATATATATCAACCAATAAATAATCACTTTTGTATCTTCCAGACTTCGTACGACCCATATGTCTCCCCGCCCCCGGTGTGGGGGTGAAGGCGGCGCTGGGTGGAGCGAGGAACGGGGAGCTGGCCGGGTGGGGGGGCTGCCTGATACTGAACGAGACCCTGGGTAACACCGTCTCTGTGCTGCAACGCGCCTTATACCCTTTGTGGAGAAGGCTCAGTGCAACCAACACTTCCCCAAGCTCGTCCCAGAACAGGTAGGTTAATTAACCCTTTCACGCACGTGTGGATTTGGGGGTTGCCGATTAGCAATCATAAATAGAGTTCTCTCAATCTTACTGTATAATTACCTCTCCAAAATTAGTGTTCTGCCCACAGCTCACTCAAAGACAACTGCAGAGGTTGAAGTAAATAAACTAAAGGTTTCTAAACACCCCTGATGGTAACAAAGTATCCCAGAATAGGCTCAAATCGCGTCCTGTACGTGAAAGGGTTAAGGGGAGATATAGCGTTTACCAAGTCGTGGGTCTTCTGGACTATAATCGTGCATGTGTGAAGTACCCTTTATAAACAAACCAATCTTATTTCCAGGTCTGCTTTGGAGGTGCGAAGCAAGACTCGTGTCAGGGTCTCTCTCTCTCTCTTTCTCTCTCGCTCTCGCGCTCTCTCTCTCGCGCTCTCTCTCTCGCTCGCTCTCGCTCTCGCTCTCTCTCTCTCTCTCTCTCTCTCTCTCTCTCTCTCTCTCTCTCTCTCTCTCTATATATATATATATATATATATATAAACAAACTAATCTTATTTCCAGGTCTGCTTTGGAGGCACGAAGCAAGACTTGTGCCAGGGTGATTTAGGTGGCCCAGTGTTCATCCGGGGTCGGTCCGGCATCGTCCTGCTGGCGCTGATGTCTCACGGTTTCGACTTCCGCTGTGGGAACATCGGGGTTCCTGCCGTCTACACCGACGTCACCGCCTACCGGAGCTGGATCGTCGGGAAATTGGAGCCGTGAGGAGATGCTGCGGAGTGGGAGCGGGGGGGAAATGGGGATATATAGATAGAGACATAGAGATATAGAGATGCTGGGAGATATATAGATACTGAGAGAGGGGCATGGAGGGAGATGGAGAAATATAGACATGGAGATATACAGTATAGATAGAGAGATAGAGGCATTGAAAGATGGAGAATAGAGGCAAGGAGAGATAGATGCTGTGAGAGAGGTGTGGAGAGATGGGGATAGGACACCATATGAGGAGGAGTACTTTATTGACAACGTTTCGCAGATAGTTAACTTGCTCATGTAGTAATGTACACCCTATGTGGTGGATTGTGTTCTTATATTTATATATTATTATTTTACTTAAGCGTTGTTTCCACATAGCGATTTTGATTAGTTATTTTGTCTTTTTACTGTGTTCGTACAAGTTATGGTTTGTTTATTATGCAAGTTTTACATTATAATAGCTTCATCCCGTCACGGTTCGAATCATTGCCAATTAAGTGCTCCTCCTCATATGGTGATAATATTCATTCTGTCAAATATTCAAATATATTTTAACAAGATATTCATATTATCACTAACCCACCAATTAACTTACAAATAAACCTAATTAATGGAATCAATGAAACTGATGAATACAAGTGGTACTCCAAGGATTCGAACCTAGGATACTCACAGGAGACATGGAGAGATAGAAAATAGGGACACTGAGAGATAGAGAGATATTATATATACAGTATGCTCAATAAACCTCTTTTGTATATTTATAATCAAATGGATGATATAGGCAATTATAGCTTTTTAGTTGAGGCCTTTTCTGTTTTCTGGCTAATATTAGATGATTGCAGATTAGGAAGGGTATTTTTTGTTTCTTATGTGGATGAGGGAGACAAAAGACAGAGCTACCTGTGACAAGTGCCTCCCCCAGAGTTGAAGGAGTGAGATTATTATTATTTTTTTTTTTATGGATGTCAGAGGGTTAACTGAGATAGTGTTTACCCTTTTGCATGCTCACAGATCCTTCCTAAACTACATAAATTTGTCTCAGGGTTAATTGAGCTAGTCTTCACCCTTTTCACGCTCACAGATCCTTCCTAAACTGGATAAATTCGTCTAAAATGCAGCGTCATAATCCAACAATAAAGATACCTTATAATGTTCAATACACGTTTTATATCCTACCTTCCAAAAACAATGAGTTGTTGTTGTTGTTGTTCCCCAGGCCGAGCAAGGCCAAGGCCATAACCAAGTGCTCGCACAGAACCCTCTCCGCTTTACCACTATGAAAGCCCAGGTGACCGAAGCAGCTCCCAGGCAAGGAGCTGATCAGGAGGGTGCGGAAAAGCCCGGGACACCAAAGCCCCACCCAAGACCCTGTGCCCCTCAGCAATTATGAAGGGAAAGTTGAGAGGGGAGCAAAGAAAAAATGTTACGCTTTGGCTCCCAGTCTGCCAACCTCTAGGTTGGCAGTAGAGAGGTCAATCCACGGAAGAGACGCCGCCACTTGATATCTAGAAAATATTTAAACGAAAGGAACAGTCAGAGTAAGCTATGGGTAATGGCAAAGATCGCACAACTCTCACTCTGATAGACCAGCCCATCACCACATGACTATTGGTAGCACCAACGAACTTGACAATAATCTTGATCCCTGCCCTCTCTGTAACTCAAAAGGGCCTAGAGCAAACTGGCTGTAAATATCCACACCTATTTTCTGGTGAACTCTTCCATATATTTTGAGTTATAAGAAGTTAAGGGGTCAAGATTATTGTCAAGTTCGCTGGCGCTACCTATAGAACCCAATCCTCTAGGCATCAGCTAGGAAAGGCCCGAGAAAGTATAACTCCCATATTTCAACTCCTTTCGGGGTTGGGCACCTGCCCACTAACTCAAAAGGGGCTAGAGCAAATGGGCTGTAAATGTCCACACCTATTCTCTGGCTGACCCTTCCCAAATGATAGAAATATTAGCTTGATTACTCTTATCCTCTGTAACTCAAAAGGGGCTAGAGTAAATGGGCTGTGAATTTCCACGCCTATTCCCTGGCTGACCCTTCCCAAATGGTAGAAATATTAGCTCGATCAGTTTACTCATTTATTTAGTTATAAAGACAAGATTCTTTAGCCTTCCTATACCCTGTTCCAAATAGGTAGGCCAGACAGAAATGGTGAACCCTTACCTCGGTAACTCATCAAGGGGCTAGAGCAAATGGGCTGGGCCTGTAAATGTCCACACCTATTACCTGGCTGACTCTTCCCAAATGGTAGAAAATATTAGCTCGATTACTACTATCCTCTGTAACTCAAAAAGGGCCAGAGCAAATGGGCTGTGAATTACCACACCAATTCCCTGGCTGACCCTTCCCAAATGGTAGAAATATCACCTCGATTACTAGTCGTTTTTTAGTTATAGAGGTTAATGTTCAAGAATGTTGGCCTATTTATTTGGAACAGGGTATAGACACTTAGAATTTGAACCCCTAGAATTTTGAACCCCTAGAATTTGAACCCCTAGAATTTAAAACCCTTAGAATTTGAACCCCTAGAATTTTGAACCCTTAGAATTTAGAACCCCAAAAATTTGAACCCTTAGAATTTGAACCCTTAGAATTTAGAACCCCAAGAATTTGAACCCTTAGAATTTAAACTCCTAGAATTTTGAACCCCTAGAATTTGAACTCTTAGAATTTGAACACTTAAAATTTGAACCCTTGGAATTTGAACCCTTAGAATTGTGAACCCCTAGAATTTTGAACCCCTAGAATTTGAACCCTTAGAATTTAGAACCCCAAGAATTTGAATCCTTAGAATTTTGAACCCCTAGAATTTGAACTGTTAGAATTTTGAGCTCCTAGAATTTGATCCCCTAGAATTTTGAACCCCAAGAATTTGAACCCTTAGAATTTAAACTCCTAGAATTTTGAACCCCTAGAATTTGAACTCTTAGAATTTGAACACTTAAAATTTGAACCCTTGGAATTTGAACCCTTAGAATTGTGAACCCCTAGAATTTAGAACCCCAAGAATTTGAACCCTTAGAATTTAGAACCCCAAGAATTTGAATCCTTAGAATTTTGAACCCCTAGAATTTGAACCCTTAGAATTTTGAGCTCCTAGAATTTGATCCCCTAGAATTTTGAACCCCAAGAATTTTAACCCTTAGAATTTTGAACCCCTAGAATTTTGAGCTAGAATATTGAACCCCTCGCATTTTGGACCTCTAGAATTTTGTAAGTATGTATGAACTCGGCCACATACCCCATAGTTGGGGGTGGCCGACTCAAGACAGAGCCTGAACAGAAACAACATTTTAAGTTTCAACCAAAGTCCGGGACCACGTTCGCATTCCCTCGCCCCTTACTCCGTTTCGTCTAGTAGGTGAATTTTACAAGTGGAGGAGGATTCCTAGCCATCCGCCCCCAGAAAGAAAAGTAGGACAGTAAAAGAGACAGACAGAAACGGCTAAGGTTGCTACTCATGTGTATTTGTGAGATATACGTCATAGAGAGAGAGAGAGAGAGAGAGATAAATAAATAGAGAGAGAGGGAGAGATAGATACAGAGAGAGAGGGAGAGATAAATAAATATAGATAGAGAGAGAGAAAAAAAAGAGAGAAACCCCCACACTAGGAAAGAACTGAATTTAAGGGGTGTCACCTGCTTTTTTCTCTTATTCTCCTTTTCTCTCTTTCTCTGGCTTGTATATATACTGAATATGTGTGTGTATGTATGTATGTATATGTAGGTATGTGTATATTTATGTATGTGTATGTATTGTATGTATGTGTGTAATGTATATGTATGTGTATGTAAGAACATAAGAACATAAGAAAATGGGAGTCTGTAAAAAGCCGATCGGCCCATACAAGGCAGATCCCTGTCACACCCAACCCCAATTACAAGGCCCAATTATAGGCCCAACTCACTAATACCTTGAGTACTGACCCCACCAAAATGGTCAGGGATTAACACAAGATTACGGGGGTCTGCTGAACGCCGATTGGCCCACACCTGGTAGAGCCCCCTCACACCCAACCCATCTCGTCCATATGCCTATCTAATTTTATCTTAAAGCACCCTATCGTTTCTTGATCCCACTATATCATTTGGTAGCCTATTCCACCCATCTACAACTCTGTTACCAAACCAATATATCTTTTCTGAAACAAAATTTATCTAATTTGAAACCATTTGTACGAGTTCTTTCGCTATCACTGAACTTTAATACATTTTTCATGTCCCCTTTATTAATCCCACTAACCCACTTGAATACCTCTATCATATCCCCTCTAACTCTGCGTCTCTCTAACGAATGTAAGCCTAATTTCTTCAACCTTTCTTCATACGGAAAATTTATAATATTATGGATCATTTTTGTCATTCTACGTTGTACTCTCTCCAATGAATCTATGTCCATTCTGTAATAAGGACACCAAAATTGGACAGCATAATCCATATGGGGTCTCACTATAAGAACTACTACTCTTTGGAATTCACTTCCCTCGAGTTGCTTTCCACAAACTTACAATCTACAACAGTTTAAATCCAGTTGTTACAAACATTTTATGAATGGAGGATGCCTTTAGGCACATGGACCTTTTTTGTTTTATCTGTGTTTTTCCTTCCTCCGTTCATTGTCTCTTAAAAAAAAAAAAACACAAAATAAATAAATAAAAACAAAATAATAATAATAATCTGACCGTTTTCCAACCTACTGGGGATTGGTAGGGATTAACTAACTGCCCCGGTCTCCAAGTCTAGACACAGGATGTCATACATGTAGTTGTTTTTGCTGTATGTATGCAAGTAAATTATTGATATATATATATTACATTATAGACTGGGGGGAAGAAAGCCCAAGCATCTTCACCCTTTCAATCCCCCCATATACCCCCTCCCTTCCCCTCCATATGTCCCTTCTCCCCCCCTTCCTTCCCCCTTCATCCTCCTCCCTCCACCCCACTTGGCCCCCACCTCCTTTCAACCCCCAACCCCCTCCATCTCCCCATATTTCCCCCCTTCACCTTCCCATATATACCTCCCTCCCCCTTCCCCTCCCCCCCCCCCTCCCCCCCTCCCCCCCCCCCACCCCCCAATAAGCATACCTAGATGGGATGTTTATCATACAGTTACTTAGGGAAGAACCTGCCCCGCACCAGCCGGCAGCCACCACTGCCCACCAGGTCCTTCAGACTTCAGTGAACTTGTGAAGTTCAGTCTAGTTCCGGCAGTGAGAGAGGTAGGACGCACACCTTCTTCGCTCTCTCTCTCTCTCTCTGGACCCTTTGCACACGGACCCTCCCTAAACAGGTGAGCTTAATGCCAAAAACTTTTTATTTTATTTTAACTTAAAGGTAAGTTTTTAGTTTCCTCCCTAGACCTCCATCAAACTTAAGATTACACCCCCTAGACCCCCTTTCGGTTTTTAGTGTGTTCCCTAGACCTCCATCAAACTTAAAACTACACCCCCTAGACACCCTTTCAAGATAAAGTTGTACATTTTTCGGTAGAAAATGTCCAGGCCGAAGGCCGATTCCTTCTAAAAATTCTGGCTCGCTATCGCTGTTTTGGTTAATAATTTCTAGACCCCCTTCTCCCTCGTGTTTAGCCCCATTGGTTTTCAGATTTTAAGATGTTTGTCCCATTAGTTAGTCGATTTTAAGACCTTTTGCCCTATTTCTTTTGTCCATATTAAGACCTTTCGTGCCATTTAGGTGTCGATAGTGTTATCCTGGCGAACGATAGTGAGCCTGTAATTTTGGAAGAACCGGCCGAATTTTTCTACCGAAAAATTTACAAATTAATCTAGAAGGGGGATCTGATGGATAGGAAGTACAGTCGCTCTAGTAAGTGATGTCTCGGCACTAATTATGTGTTGATCAATAATTGGTATCAGTAATATTTACACACGATTTATTCTTTTTGATTGAGATATACAACCATATTCCTACACTTACCCACCCTATTCAACATCTGTCAGATATTAATACAGTACAGAGAAAGCCATGACGTAATGACAGCTGAGACATTACTTATTAGCGCTACTGTACTGTTGCGCTAATAAGTCATGTGATTGTCATTATGATTAGCTCGCTCTGTGCTGTATTAATGTCTGTCAGATGTTGAATAGGGTGGGTAAGTGTAGGAACATGTTTGTATACTTAACTTAAAATGAAGAAATATAGCTTAGATATTACTGATACCGGCAAATTTCTATAAGTGCACCTATACGAGCTAAAACAATTATTATTGTATTTAACAGGAAGGTACGACGAAGCAAGTGATGTGGTGTACTGTAGGTGGCAATATGCGGAAATGGATTATAAGGGCATTCCGCCCCCCTCTGACAAAAGTCTATCAATCTAGATGTGACACGGATTTTACAATGTTTCAGAGAGACATTAGCCTAACCTAAGAACCTTACCTAACCTATCCTAGTATTATGGGTGGGGGCTGCCGCCCCCACACCCCCGCTGGTTGGGTAAAACGGTAGAAATCCAGTTGGGGTGGAGCGAGTAACCGTAGATTTTCGTAAGGGGGTCAGAGGGGGCGGAATGCCCTTATAATCCATTTCCACATATTGCCACCTATACCACAACACTTACCTCGTCGTACCTTCCTGTTAAATACAATAATAACCCTTTCACGCACATATGACGCAGAGGTTGCCAGATTAGACGGTGTTATCAGTTTAATAAGGGCCTCCAGCGATTAACAGGCTCTGAACTATCTAACTTAACCCTTTTTACTACCACAGATCCTTCTTAAGTAAACTGCACAAAATCGTCTAAATGTAGTTGGAATAAAATAAAACAGACGTCGAAGAGAATTGTTTTCCATATGCCTATTTACTAAGAAACATTGTTTAGCCCCATTAAGACGTTTCGCCCCAGTAAGACTTTTCGCCCCATTAAGACGTTTCGCCCCATGTTTAGGTGTTTATTTTGTTTTCCTGTCGAGCGATAGCGAGCCTGTAGTTTAAGGGAAACCGGCCTTCGGCCTGGACATTTTTCTACCGAAAAATGTACAAATTTAGCTTGAAAAGGGGTCTATAGGGGGTGTTTTTCAAGCTTGATGAAGGTCTAGGGAGGAAACTAAAAAAAATAAATAAAAAAAAACTGGCTCGCTATCGCTCGCCAGGAAAAAATTGACACATAATAGGAGAGAGAGAGAGAGAGAGAGAGAGATGGACTGATATTAACAAAGCTATTTCCGGAGTTAACAACAGATAACAGGTTATTATTTCCGGAGTTAACAACAGATAACAGGTTATTATTAGTTATTAACAGGTTCGAATCCCGGGAGGATCACACGCTTTCATTAATTTCATTGGGAGGTGTTTGGTGTTGGGAGGGAAATGAAGATAAACATGATTATTAGAATTCTGTAAATATTATTGTATTTTCAGAAATCAGAATGGGTGGAGAATGGAGAATGATGGTGATGGTGGTGGTGGTGATGATGGTGGTGATGGAGATAGGAGAAGCCCAAGGTGAGTTGATGGATAGATATATAGATTGATAGATAGATGGGTGGATAAATTATTGGATAGATAGATGGATAGATAGATATATGGATAGATGGCTAGATAGATAGATAGATGGATAGATAGATAGAAGGATATATGGATAGAAGGATATATGGATAGATAGATAGAAGGATATATGGATAGATAGATAGAAGGATATATGGATAGATAGATAGAAGGATATATGGATAGATGGGTGGATAAATTATTGGATAGATAGATATATGGATAGATGGTTAGATGGAAAGATGGAAAGATAGATAGATAGACAGATAAATATATGGATAGATGGCTAGATAGATAAATATATGGATAGATGGTTAGATGGATAGATAGATAGATAGATGGATAGATGGATAGATAGATAGATAGGGATGATGGTGGTGATGGAGATAGCTGTGACCCAAGGTGAGAATAAAGGAGATGGGTCGTTTTTCTGGTCCCCCTTCTTCCTCATGTTTAGCCCCCTTAGTTTACAAATATGGTTGTTGTTGTTGTTGTTCCCCAAGCTGCCTGGCCGAACAGCCCCAAGGCCCCGAGCGCCCCCACAGAACCCTCCCTGCCGACCACAATAAAGCCTGGGTGACCGAAGCCACTCCATGGCGGGGAGCTGAGGAGGGTGCGGAAACGCCCGGGAAACCAAAGCCCCACCCAGGGCCCTGTGCCCCTCAGCAATTATGAAGAGAAAGTTGAGGGGCAAAGGAAAAATGTGACGCTTTGGCTTCCAATCTTGGTAGATTGGGAGGTCAATCCACGGAAGAGACGCCGTCACTTGAGATCTAGAAAATATGTAAGTAAAAGGAACGGTCACAGAGTAAGCTATGGGTATGGCAGAGATCGCTCAGTTCTCACTCTGATAGACCAGCCCATCACCAAATTTGGTTCTGTTCATTCTCCACACATACTGACGCCTTTGCACCCTCATACCTCATACAAGCATCACTCATCAGAACTGAAAAGATGCAAGGCCTTGACTGTGGAGGGAGCTGCACCAAGGGGTGGACCAAGAAAGACGTGGGATCCGACTTTGCAGTCTGATCTTAAATCAAAGAACCTGACAAGTGAGGCAGCTCTTAACAGGGTTGCCTGGAACGCCGCCTTTAGGACATGAGAGCAGAACCGTGCTTCGTGTGGAGCACTCGGTCTTTAACCCATTGCCAGCGGGAGACGTTCTGAAATGCCATGGCAATTTACAGTGCGAGGGAGCAGGAGCCCGACAGGCCACATGTTCTGTTGCGGCACTGAGGACTCTGAGTCAGAGTCTCGCGAGATATACAGTGCTGCCAAAGGCAAATGTAGCGCAACATTAGCGATAATTGCTCATTTTAGCGAATGTCTATGGTAGCGCTGCGGGTCAATCCCGCGACCTACGAAGCTCGTTTTGGTGTAATTTTAAAGCTATTTTCTTCTAGTTTTTGGCTGAATACATTTCATTTCATTCAGACACTTGACTAATCATCAGGAGTGCCTGAATGAGCCCTAATATGCCGGAAATAGGCAGCCGAAGTGTTAAATGTGTGTGTGTATGTATGTATTTATGTATGTGTGTATGTATGTATGTATGTGTGTAAACTCGTTAGCACTTTATCGTTAAGAAATCACTAACCAACTAATTCCTTCTCTATCTGTATTCCCTATTACAGTTCGATCCTGCCGCGGGAACTCCGCCTGCGTGTCCTTCAGCCAGTGTAGGAATTTCCAAGGCCCCTTCCAATCTTGTGCTGGAGGCCGAGGGGAAGTTAAGGTGGGTCGGTTTTTAAGACTTTTCGCCCCAATGGTTATTTTTAAGATTTTGGTGATTTTTTTTTTCCAAGACTTTATGCCCTATCAG
Organism: Paralithodes platypus; assembly: GCA_032716605.1. Lineage (NCBI taxonomy): Eukaryota > Metazoa > Arthropoda > Malacostraca > Decapoda > Lithodidae > Paralithodes > Paralithodes platypus. Next base: position 31,656,596 of record CM064481.1, read on the forward strand.
TTTGGTGATTTATAGACTTAACGCCCCATTACTTAGGTGGTTTTAAGACTTTATGTCCCATTACTTAGGTGATTTTAAGACTTTATGCCCAATTAGTTTAGTGATTATAAGACTTTTCGCCCTATTAGTTTGGAAAAATATTTAAATATATCATCATCATCAATCTGACGCCCTGCTTCCAGAGGAAGCGCACCAATAGGTCTGGTCATGGCAGAAACTGCCTCCAGGCTCCCAGACATGCCTCCACTGACCCACTCCACAGTACCATATCCACTAAGTGGATTATGACCCTTAACACTGAAGGGTCAGACCCAGAGCAGTCCCTCACCAGGATGGCAGTTCCACCAATGTTTTGCTATTTTATTTACCCCAGTGGGGCCCTGGCTGGAAGCATACCAAACACAGGAATGTTCTGAAGAAAGGAACCAGTGGTCCACTGCTACAGAAGCTGATTGTACCACCAAAGTGGCTGGCGGTGGGGTCGCCGTACCCCTACGCCAGAGAAAGCAAGGCTGACTTGTGCCAGTAGGCTGTGAGAGTAAGACACTAGGGAACCATGGGGCACACCATTATGGCCCCACTGCCTTCACCACTCTCAGGAAAAAAGTTAAAAATAAGAATGATGAAAAGGTAGTCAGAAATAATTAAATGAACCTTAATAGTTAATAATCATAATGATAAACATCGAAATTCAAAACACTCCGATCACATTACAGTATTTGAATTGCAAGTACTATTTATACACAATTAAGATGTAGACAAATTCAAAATAAATTAATATACTGAATATTTAATTCCTTCTAGTTTCTTCCCTAGGCCTCCATCAAACAAAAATAACATCCATTAGATCTCTCTTCTAGATTAATTTGTACATATTTCGGTAGAAAAATTTCCTGCCTGAAGGCCGGTCCTTCCTAAATTACAGGCTCACTATCGTTCGCCAGGAAAAATTTGACACCTAAATAGTACAAAAGTTCTAAATATTGACAAGGAAATGGGGCAGGTCTTAAAATTGACAAACTAATGGGGCAAACATCATAAAATCTGAAAACTAATGGAGCTAAACATGAGGGAGAAGGGGATCTAGAAAAACGACTCATCGCCCCTTAATATACTAACTATTTCTTTCCCCTTAGGTATGCTGTCCCAGGTCAATCGGCATCGAGCTCCCATCAGAGGGCGGCGAGTCGCTTCTACCACCCCAGTGTCGTTCCGGAGCGTCAGGAAGAAGTAGGCCGGAAGTCACATTTGGCCTTGACGTGGAATTGTCGGAGCCGTTCCCCTGGATGGCTGTACTGGGATATAATTGTGAGTTTATATTATGTAGTACTCAGATTTTTACCTTTGGTATTATTTGAAGAATTGTGTGTACGAGGATAAACAGAGACAATCAATGACCTAAAAGCAACTATTGTAGCCAAGATATTTTGAATCCCAATGATACAGTCCATTCCCATTTTCTTTAGATGTTGCTGGGGGAAGTTTAGAGAACTGCTGCCAATTCTGACCATGAAAAGAATCCCTTTCCCCTGAAGGGAAAGGTGTATGCCTCATGTGCTAGAAGTGCAATGACGTATACCTCAGAAACATGGGCCGTTAAAGTAGAGGATGTCAACAGAATGGAACGTAATGAGATGAGAATGGTGAGATGGATGTGTGGGGCCAAACTGCAGGATAGCATAACAAATGAGCTGAAGAGACGTTTAAGTATAGGCTAAAGAGTATTAGCAAGGTGATGCGTACAAGTAGGCTGGTATGGTATGGACATGTGGAGAGAATGGATTAACAAAATTGGGTGAAAAGATGCAGGTCTGTGATTGTGGAGGGAGCTTCACCAAGGGGTGGACCGAGGAAGACCTGGGATCGGACTATACGTGCCAATCTCAAATCCAAAAACTTGACAAGTGAAGCAGCCCTTTACAGGGTTGCCTGGAACGCCGCCATTAGGACAAGAGACTGAAACTGCACGTATGTGTGGAGCACTCAGTCTTAAAATTATATGTATGTATGTATGTTACTAACGCAGACCTTTCCTGTTTTCCGTCACAGCCAAGACCAACCCCATCTGGGCGTGCGGTGGGTCGCTCATCACAGCGCAGTACGTCCTAACAGCTGCGCACTGTGTACACGCCGACTACACCGGAGGATTGACGTTGTGAGTATTATTTTCCATGGGTTTTGTTAGGTTATTATATAGTACGGGCAGGGGGCTAGGAATGCTCCTCCCTTTGTAAAATTCTCCTACTCATCGAAACAGAGAAAGGGGCGAGGGAACGCGAAAGTGGTCCCGAACTATATGAATTGGAACTTTAAAAGTTGTTTCTGTTCGGGCTCTGTCTCGAGTCGGCCACCCCCAGCTATGGGATATGTGCCTGAGTAATTAAGGAAAACCCCATTCTTAACATTAATCATCTATTACAAACCCCAATGTACTTGAATAAACTAATGAGAGCATATAGTCCTCCCGGGATTCGAACTCAGGATGCCACACCCAGAACATAAGCATCTAAACCATTACACCACCAACACGGTAATTACAGGATATCTTTACAACACCATAATATACAATAGTTAACCCAAAGAAATTATCGTTTTCTATGAAAGAAAACCTATTTAAATGGGTAACTAAAATATAATACTGAAGACCCTTGCAATAAACATGCACTTACTCTCACTGTATGTACTTAAGGGGAGATGGGTAATTTTTCTGGAACCCCCTCTTCCTCATGTTTAGCCCCAATAGTTTTCAGATTTAATGACGTTCGGCCCATTAGTTTGGCGATTTTATGACTACGCCCCATTTCTTTGTCAATAATAAGACCTTTCGTGTCATTTAGGTGTTGATTTTCTCCTAGCGACCGATAACGAGCCTGAAGTTTTAAGAGGAACCGGCCTTGGGCCGGGAAATCTTTCTACCGAAAAATGTAGGCTATATATTTTTCTTGAAGGAGGGTCTAGGGCAGCATTTCCCAACCTGGGGGAAATTTCCCCCTGGGGGGAAATTTGAAGCTACCAGGGGGGAAATAATTACATGATTACACTGCCTACTACTACTATTACTAGCAATAAAAAAAAAAATCTCGGAGATGGATTTTCTCATGCCCGAGAGAGAGAGTGTAGTCACAGTGTGTTTCGACTACTCTTTCCCTTGTCCACATGAAGGGGGAAATCTGGATGGTTGAACTGGTTGGAGGGGGAAATGACAGAAAAAAGGTTGGGAATCGCTGGTCTAGGGGGTGGTTTTCTTAGCTTGATGGAGGTCTAGGGAGGTAACTAAAAAAAAAATTATAAAAGATATATAAATGTGCAAATGAATATGCCCATTCCCCCTTAACCATTCGCAGGTCGGTGGTGCGTCTGGGGGACCTTGACCTATCCACCGCGAGGGACTGTGAGCCTGGTAGGTTCGGTGAGGTGTGTGCCCCGACCCCACAAGACTTCTCCCCGACGAAGATCATCACTCACCCGGACTTCGACACCCGGACGTCCGTATCTGACGACATCGCCCTTATCCGCCTCGACAAGAAGGCCTCGTTCAATAGTAAGTTATTTCCAGGCTGGTCCTATCCAGAGTGAGGTTTGGCATCATTTAACCAACCTTAGCCGTTTCTGTCCGTCTCTTTTACTGGCCTACTTTTCCTTCTGGGAGCGGGTTGCTAGGAATCCTCCTCCCCTTGTAAAATTCACCTACAAAGCGAGACATAGTAAGGAGCGAGGGAATGTGTAAGTGGTCCCGGACCCTAAGAATTGGAACTTTAAATGTGATTCTGTTCGGGCTCTGTCTCGAGTTGGCCATCCCTAGCTATGGGGAATGTGCCTGAGTATATACATACATACATTTCCAAACAATCTTTTCGATAGACAAGAAGGCCTCGTAAGTTATATTAGCAGACTTTGGGGGGGCACTCGTAACATGTCTCCTTTTATACACAGAAACAAAATACATAAAAGACTTTTTTTCTAGGTGAGCTATAGCAATCCTGTAATTTAAGAGTTATTTGACTTTGCTCAGGATATTTTTGTACTGAAATATATTAATATTTAGCTTGGAGCTGGGGAAACTTAATTTGAGTGTGACACTCTTAGCTGCAACATTTTCTACCAAAAAATGTACAAATTTATCTTGAAGGGGGGTCTAAGGGGTGTTTTTTTAAGCTTGATAGAGGTCTTTGGAGGACACTAAAAAACAAAAATATGTATATATATCAACCAATAAATAATCACTTTTGTATCTTCCAGACTTCGTACGACCCATATGTCTCCCCGCCCCCGGTGTGGGGGTGAAGGCGGCGCTGGGTGGAGCGAGGAACGGGGAGCTGGCCGGGTGGGGGCTGAACGAGACCCTGGGTAACACCGTCTCTGTGCTGCAACGCGCCCTTATACCCTTTGTGGAGAAGGCTCAGTGCAACCAACACTTCCCCAAGCTCGTCCCAGAACAGGTAGGTTAATTAACCCTTTCACGCACGTGTGGATTTGGGGGTTGCCGATTAGCAATCATAAATAGAGTTCTCTCAATCTTACTGTATAATTACCTCTCCAAAATTAGTGTTCTGCCCACAGCTCACTCAAAGACAACTGCAGAGGTTGAAGTAAATAAACTAAAGGTTTCTAAACACCCCTGATGGTAACAAAGTATCCCAGAATAGGCTCAAATCGCGTCCTGTACGTGAAAGGGTTAAGGGGAGATATAGCGTTTACCAAGTCGTGGGTCTTCTGGACTATAATCGTGCATGTGTGAAGTACCCTTTATAAACAAACCAATCTTATTTCCAGGTCTGCTTTGGAGGTGCGAAGCAAGACTCGTGTCAGGGTCTCTCTCTCTCTCTTTCTCTCTCGCTCTCGCTCTCGCTCTCGCGCTCTCTCTCTCGCTCGCTCGCTCTCGCTCTCGCTCTCTCTCTCTCTCTCTCTCTCTCTCTCTCTCTCTCTCTCTCTATATATATATATATATATATATATATATATATAAACAAACCAATCTTATTTCCAGGTCTGCTTTGGAGGCACGAAGCAAGACTCGTGCCAGGGTGATTCAGGCGGCCCAGTGTTCATCCGGGGTGGGTCCAACATCGTCCTGCTGGCGCTGGTGTCTCACGGTTTCGACTTCCGCTGTGGGACCATCGGGGTTCCTGCCGTCTACACCGACGTCACCGCCTACCGGAGCTGGATCGTCGGGAAATTGGAGCCGTGAGGAGATGCTGCGGAGTGGGAGCGGGGGGAAATGGGGATATATAGATAGAGACATATAGAGATATAGAGATGCTGGGAGATATATAGATACTGAGAGAGGGGCATGGAGGGAGATGGAGAAATATAGACATGGAGATATACAGTATAGATAGAGAGATAGAGGCATTGAAAGATGGAGAATAGAGGCAAGGAGAAATAGATGCTGTGAGAGAGGTGTGGAGAGATGGGGATAGGACACCATATGAGGAGGAGTACTTTATTGACAACGTTTCGCAGATAGTTAACTTGCTCATGTAGTAATGTACACCCTATGTGGTGGATTGTGTTCTTATATTTATATTATTATTTTACTTAAGCGTTGTTTCCACATAGCGATTTTGATTAGTTATTTTGTCTTTTTACTGTGTTCGTACAAGTTATGGTTTGTTTATTATGCAAGTTTTACATTATAATAGCTTCATCCCGTCACGGTTCGAATCATTGCCAATTAAGTGCTCCTCCTCATATGGTGATAATATTCATTCTGTCAAATATTCAAATATATTTTAACAAGATATTCATATTATCACTAACCCACCAATTAACTTACAAATAAACCTAATTAATGGAATCAATGAAACTGATGAATACAAGTGGTACTCCAAGGATTCGAACCTAGGATACTCACAGGAGACATGGAGAGATAGAAAATAGGGACACTGAGAGATAGAGAGATATTATATATACAGTATGCTCAATAAACCTCTTTTGTATATTTATAATCAAATGGATGATATAGGCAATTATAGCTTTTTAGTTGAGGCCTTTTCTGTTTTCTGGCTAATATTAGATGATTTTCTGCAGATTAGGAAGGGTATTTTTTGTTTCTTATGTGGATGAGGGAGACAAAAGACAGAGCTACCTGTGACAAGTGCCTCCCCCAGAGTTGAAGGAGTGAGATTATTTTTATTTTTATTTTTTTATGGAAGTCAGAGGGTTAACTGAGATAGTGTTTACCCTTTTGCATGCTCACAGATCCTTCCTAAACTACATAAATTTGTCTCAGGGTTAATTGAGCTAGTCTTCACCCTTTTCACGCTCACAGATCCTTCCTAAACTGGATAAATTCGTCTAAAATGCAGCGTCATAATCCAACAATAAAGATACCTTATAATGTTCAATACACGTTTTATATCCTACCTTCCAAAAACAATGAGTTGTTGTTGTTGTTCCCCAGGCCGAGCAAGGCCAAGGCCATAACCAAGTGCTCAGAACCCTCTCAGCTTTACCACTATGAAAGCCCAGGTGACCGAAGCAGCTCCCAGGCAAGGAGCTGATCAGGAGGGTGCGGAAAAGCCCGGGACACCAAAGCCCCACCCAAGGCCCTGTGCCCCTCAGCAATTATGAAGGGAAAGTTGAGAGGGGAGCAAAGAAAAAAATTTACGCTTTGGCTCCCAGTCTGCCAACCTCTAGGTTGGCAGTAGAGAGGTCAATCCACGGAAGAGACGCCGCCACTTGAGATCTAGAAAATATTTAAACGAAAGGAAGTCAGAGTAAGCTATGGGTAATGGCAAAGATCGCACAACTCTCACTCTGATAGCCCAGCCCATCACCACATGACTATTGGTAGCACCAACGAACTTGACAATAATCTTGATCCCTGCCCTCTCTGTAACTCAAAAGGGCCTAGAGCAAACTGGCTGTAAATATCCACACCTATTTTCTGGTGGACTCTTCCATATATTTTGAGTTATAAGAAGTTAAGGGGTCAAGATTATTGTCAACTTCGCTGGCGCTACCTATAGAACCAAATCCTCTCGGCATCAGCTAGGAAAGGCCCGAGAAAGTATAACTCCCATATTTCAACTCCTTTCGGGGTTGGGCACCTGCCCACTAACTCAAAAGGGGCTAGAGCAAATGGGCTGTAAATGTCCACACCTATTCTCTGGCTGACCCTTCCCAAATGATAGAAATATTAGCTTGATTACTCTTATCCTCTGTAACTCAAAAGGGGCTAGAGTAAATGGGCTGTGAATTTCCACGCCTATTCCCTGGCTGACCCTTCCCAAATGGTAGAAATATTAGCTCGATCAGTTTACTCATTTATTTAGTTATAGAGACAAGATTCTTTAGCCTTCCTATACCCTGTTCCAAATAGGTAGGCCAGACAGAAATGGTGAACCCTTACCTCGGTAACTCATCAAGGGGCTAGAGCAAATGGGCTGGGCCTGTAAATGTCCACACCTATTACCTGGCTGACTCTTCCCAAATGGTAGAAAATATTAGCTCGATTACTACTATCCTCTGTAACTCAAAAAGGGCCAGAGCAAATGGGCTGTGAATTACCACACCAATTCCCTGGCTGACCCTTCCCAAATGGTAGAAATATCACCTCGATTACTAGTCGTTTTTTAGTTATAGAGGTTAATGTTCAAGAATGTTGGCCTATTTATTTGGAACAGGGTATAGACACTTAGAATTTGAACCCCTAGAATTTGAACCCCTAGAATTTTGAACCCCTAGAATTTAAAACCCTTAGAATTTGAACCCCTAGAATTTTGAACCCTTAGAATTTAGAACCCCAACAATTTGAACCCTTAGAATTTTGAACCCCTAGAATTTAGAACCCCAAGAATTTGAACCCTTAGAATTTAAACTCCTAGAATTTAGAACCCCTAGAATTTGAACTCTTAGAATTTGAACACTTAAAATTTGAACCCTTGGAATTTGAACCCTTAGAATTGTGAACCCCTAGAATTTAGAACCCCAAGAATTTGAACCCTTAGAATTTAGAACCCCAAGAATTTGAATCCTTAGAATTTTGAACCCCTAGAATTTGAACCCTTAGAATTTGAACTGTTAGAATTTTGAGCTCCTAGAATTTGATCCCCTAGAATTTTGAACCCCAAGAATTTGAACCCTTAGAATTTAAACTCCTAGAATTTTGAACCCCTAGAATTTGAACTCTTAGAATTTGAACACTTAAAATTTGAACCCTTGGAATTTGAACCCTTAGAATTGTGAACCCCTAGAATTTAGAACCCCAAGAATTTGAACCCTTAGAATTTAGAACCCCAAGAATTTGAATCCTTAGAATTTTGAACCCCTAGAATTTGAACCCTTAGAATTTGAACTGTTAGAATTTTGAGCTCCTAGAATTTGATCCCCTAGAATTTTGAACCCCAAGAATTTTAACCCTTAGAGTTTTGAACCCCTAGAATTTTGAGCTAGAATATTGAACCCCTCGCATTTTGGACCTCTAGAATTTTGTAAGTATGTATGAACTCGGCCACATACCCCATAGTTGGGGGTGGCCGACTCAAGACAGAGCCTGAACAGAAACAACATTTTAAGTTTCAACCAAAGTCCGGGACCACTTTCGCATTCCTTCGCCCCTTACTCCGTTTCGTCTAGTAGGTGAATTTTACAAGTGGAGGAGGATTCCTAGCCCCCCGCCCCCAGAAGGATAAGTAGGGCAGTAAAAGAGACAGACAGAAACGGCTAAGGTTGCTACTCATGTGTATTTGTGAGATATACGTAATAGAAAGAGAGAGAGAGAGAGAGAGAGAGAGAGATAAATAAATAGATAGAGAGAGAGAGAGATACAGAGAGAGAGGGAGATAAATAAATAAATAGAGAGAGAGAGAGAGAGAGAGAGAGAGAGAGAGAGAGAGAAACCCCCACACTAGGAAAGAACTGCATTTAAGGGGTGTCACCTGCTTTTTTCTCTTATTCTCCTTTTCTCTCTTTCTCTGGCTTGTATATATACTGAATGTGTGTATATGTATGTATGGATATGTAGGTATGTGTATATTTATGTATGTATGTGTATGTATTGTATGTATGTGTGTAATGTATATGTATGTGTATGTAAGAACATAAGAAAATGGGAGTCTGTAAAAAGCCGATCGGCCCATACAAGGCAGATCCCTGTCACACCCAACCCCAATTACAAGGCCCAATTATAGGCCCAACTCACTAATACCTTGAGTACTGACCCCACCAAAATGGTCAGGGATTAACACAAGATTACGGGGGTCTGCTGAACGCCGATTGGCCCACACCTGGTAGAGCCCCCTCACACCCAACCCATCTCGTCCATATGCCTATCTAATTTTATCTTAAAGCACCCTATCGTTCTTGATCCCACTATATCATTTGGTAGCCTATTCCACCCATCTACAACTCTGTTACCAAACCAATATTTGCCTATATCTTTTCTGAAACGAAATTTATCTAATTTGAAACCATTTGTACGAGTTCTTTCGCTATAAGAACATAAGAACATAAGAAAATGGGAGTCTGCAGAAAGCCGATTGGCCTAAGCAAGGCAGATCCCTGTCCCACACAACCCCAAATCAATTACAAAGCCCAATTATAGGCTCAACACTCTAATACCCTGAGGATCTTCTTACCAAAACGGTTAGAGATTAACGCAGGATTATGGGGGTCTGCAGAGCACTGATTGGCCCAACCCGGCTGATCCCCCTTCACACCCAATCCTTCTCGTCCACATGCTTATCCAATTTTATCTTAAAGCTCCCTACAGTTTTAGATCCCACTATAGCACTTGGTAGTCCATTCCACCCATCTACAACTCTGTTACCAAACCAATATTTGCCTATATCTTTTCTGAAACGAAATTTATCTAATTTGAAACCATTGGTACGAGTTCTTTCGCTATCACTGAACTTTAATACATTTTTCATGTCCCCTTTATTAATCCCACTAACCCACTTGAATACCTCTATCATATCCCCTCTAACTCTGCGTCTCTCTAACGAATGTAAGCCTAATTTCTTCAACCTCTCTTCATACGGAAAATTTCTAATATTATGGATCATTTTTTTCATTCTACGTTGTACTCTCTCCAATGAATCTATGTCCATTCTGTAATAAGGACACCAAAATTGGACAGCATAATCCATATGGGGTCTCACTATAAGACCTACTACTCTTTGGAATTCACTTCCCTCGAGTTGCTTTCCACAAACTTACAATTTTTTTTTTTTTTTTTTTTTTTGAGACAATGAACGGAGGAAGGAAAAACACAGATAAAATAAAAAGGTCCATGTGCCTAAAGGCGTCCTCCATTCATAAAATGTTTGTAACAACTGGATTTAAACATTTGTAGATTGTAAGTTTGTGGAAAGCAATTCGAGGGAAGTGAATTCCAAAGAGTAGTAGCTCTGGGGATAAATGAATTCTGATAAGCAGAAGTCCTGCATTGTGGAGGAGAAAGTGTAAATTCATGGGCGCTCTCAGCTGCCATAGTTCTACGGGGAAAAATGTGGAGAGGCGGCACAATTGAAGCAAGTTCCTCGGAACAATTGCTGTGAAAATATCTGTAGAATAATGCAAGGGATGCAACGTTTCTTCGTATGGATAATGTAGGAAGGTCCTGTGTAATTGCAGGGTTATTGATTAATGTAATAGCTTTATTTTGAATTTTGTCCAACTGCCTCAATGCAACCACTCCACTTCCACCCCACAGAGGTGAACAGTAATCCATCTGAGAACGCACATGACTTTTATATATCACGGCCAACTGCTCGTCAGTGAAGAATTCTCGAACTCTGTACCGGAGTCCCAGTTTTTTAGAGGCATTCTTAGCAATGCCTCTAACATAATGTGTCCAGCTCAAGTTAGTAGTTAATGTTACACCGAGAATGTCAATACTAGGGGAAGTGGGAATATTTACATCATTAAAAAATATATGGGAGTCAGTGAGATTCTGTCGGTTAGAAAATTGAATGTACTTGGTTTTCTGTGCATTAAAGGAAACTAGATTCTTTTGTCCCCATCCATTAATTCTAGAAAGGTCCTGGTTCAGAGCAATTGCAGTGTTTATTTTTGAATTTATAAGATCGGGTTGGGTGAAAGAATTGGTAAATGTGAAGGAACTGTGGAGTGTTGAGTCATCTGGTAGGAATGTATTGGATTATGAGTGGTAGATATGAGATCATTGATATGAATGAGGAACAGAATTGGGGCCAAAACTGATCCCTGGGGAACACCAGCATTTATTGAGTGAAATTGAGAATAAAGGCCATCTACCATTACACGTATTTTTCTGTTATGAAGATAAGAAGAAATTAGTGGAACTAATGATGCAAGGCCGTAGTGTGACATCTTCGACAATAAGGATTGATGCCAGACTCTATCAAATGCCTTTGATATATCCAGTGCTATTGTATGTGTTTCACCATGTTGGTCTGTAGCTTGGTTGATTTGATGCGTAAGAAGGCAAAGCATGTCTGCAGTTGATCGACATCGTCTAAAACCATATTAACCACTGATTAATTTATTATTCTCAAGATGCTTAATTATGTGATTATTTAACCCTCTCCGACATATGACGCGATTTTGAGCCTATTAGGGATACTTTAAAGCCTTTGTTACCATCAGGGGTACTTAGAAACCTTTAGTTTAGTTACTTCAACCTCTGCAGTTGTCTTTGAGTTAGCTGTGGGCAGAAGACTAATTTTGGAGAGGTAATTATAAGAGTGAGAGAACTCTATTTCTTATTGCTAATCTGGCAACCTCTCCGTCATATGAGTCTGAAAGGGTTAATATAATTTCAAAGACTTTACCAAGAGTGGAAGTTATAGCTATTGGTCTGTAGTTTGATGGATCTGAAGAGGCACCTTTTTTAGGAACTGGATGGATGTTTGCTTCTTTCCAGGGTACTGGGAAGCATGAGGTATGAGTACACAGGCGGAATTTTTTTGCCAATACAGGAGCGAGCACCAAGGAGCAATTCTTAAGTACTATTGGAGGAACTTCATCTGGACCAGGAGCCTTATCTACCGAGAGATTCTGCAAAATAGTTTTGACATGTCTGGTGTGGATCTTAAGTGAGGGAATTTCAGGCGAATTAAAATTAAGTACAGGGACATCTTGATTTATTTCATCTAAGGTTGAGTTGGTGGAGAAAATATCCGCAAGAAGGTTAGCTTTACCTCGTGGGTCACTTACAAGATTACCAGTCGGAGATTTTAATGGTGGAATGGATGAAGCAGTAGTGAAGTTGGATTTAAATGAGTTAAGAGTAGACCAAAATATTTTGTTATCATTTGGATTATTTAGAAGATTATACAACAGTTTAAATCCAGTTGTTACAAACATTTTATGAATGGAGGATGCCTTTAGGCACATGGACCTTTTTTGTTTTATCTGTGTTTTTCCTTCCTCCGTTCATTGTCTCTTTAAAAAAATAAAAAATAAAATAAATAAATAAAACAAAAAATAATAATAATAATCTGACCGTTTTCCAACCTACTGGGGATTGGTAGGGATTAACTAACTGCCCCGGTCTCCAAGTCTAGACACAGGATGTCATACATGTAGTTGTTTTTGCTGTATGTATGCAAGTAAATTATTGATATATATATATTACATTATAGACTGGGGGGAAGAAAGCCCAAGCATCTTCACCCTTTCAATCCCCCCATATACCCCCTCCCATCCATCCCCCCCCCCCCCCTCCCTTCCCCTCCATATGTCCCTTCTCCCCCCTCCATCCCACTTGGCCCCCCTCCCCCTCCTTTCAACCCCCAACCCCCTCCATCTCCCCATATTTCCCCCCTTCACCTTCCCATATAAACCCCCCTCCCCCTCCCCTCCCCCCCCCCCCCCCCCCCCCCCCCTCCCCCCACTAAGCACACCTAGATGGGATGTTTATCATACAGTATACTTAGGGGAAAACCCCTGCCCCGCACCAGCCGGCAGCCACCACTGCCCACCAGGTCCTTAAGTCTAGCTCCGGCAGTGAGAGAGGTAGGACGTACACCTTCTTCGCTCTCTCTCTCTGGACCCTTTGCACACGAACCCTCTCTAAACAGGTGAGCTTAAATGCCAAAAACTTTATATTTTATTTAACTTAAGGGGATATTTTTAGTTTCCTCCCTAGACCTTCATCAAACTTAAGATTACACCCCCTAGACCCCCTTTCGGTTTTTAGTTTGTTCCCTAGACCTCCATCAAACTTAGAACTACACCCCCTGGACACCCTTTCAAGATAAAGTTGTACATTTTTCGGTAGAAAATGTCCAGGCCGAAGGCCGATTCCTTCTAAAAATTCTGGCTCGCTATCGCTGTTTTGGTTAATAATTTCTAGACCCCCTTCTCCCTCGTGTTTAGCCCCATTGGTTTTCAGATTTTAAGATGTTTGTCCCATTAGTTAGTCGATTTTTAAGACCTTTTGCCCTATTTCTTTTTTCCATATTAAGACCTTTCGTGCCATTTAGGTGTCGATAGTGTTATCCTGGCGAACGATAGTGAGCCTGTAATTTTGGAAGAACCGGCCGAATTTTTCTACCGAAAAATGTACAAATTAATCTAGAAGGGGGATCTGATGGATAGGAAGTACAGTCGCTCTAGTAAGTGATGTCTCGGCACTAATTATGTGTTGATCAATAATTGGTATCGGCAATATTTACACACGATTTATTCTTTTTGATTGAGATATACAACCATATTCCTACACTTACCCACCCTATTCAACATCTGTCCGACATTAATACAGTACAGAGAAAGCCATGACGTAATGACAGCTGAGACATTACTAATTAGCGCTACTGTACTGTTGCGCTAATAAGTCATGTGATTGTCATTATGATTAGCTCGCTCTGTGCTGTATTAATGTCTGTCAGATGTTGAATAGGGTGGGTAAGTGTAGGAACATGTTTGTATACTTAACTTAAAATGAAGAAATATAGCTTAGATATTACTGATACCGGCAAATTTCTATAAGTGCACCTATACGAGCTAAAACCATTATTATTGTATTTAACAGGAAGGTACGACGAAGCAAGTGATGTGGTGTACTGTAGGTGGCAATATGCGGAAATGGATTATAAGGGCATTCCGCCCCCCTCTGACAAAAGTCTATCAATCTAGATGTGACACGGATTTTACAATGTTTCAGAGAGACATTAGCCTAACCTAAGAACCTTACCTAACCTATCCTAGTATTATGGGTGGGGGCTGCCGCCCCCACACCCCCGCTGGTTGGGTAAAATGGTAGAAATCCAGTTGGGGTGGAGCGAGTAACCGTAGATTTTCGTAAGGGGGTCAGAGGGGGCGGAATGCCCTTATAATCCATTTCCACATATTGCCACCTATACCACATCACTTACCTTGTCGTACCTTCCTGTTAAATACAATAATAACCCTTTCACGCACATATGACGCAGAGGTTGCCAGATTAGACGGTTTTATCAGTTTAATAAGGGCCTCCAGCGATTAACAGGCTTTGAACTATCTAACTTAACCCTTTCTACTACCACAGATCCTTCTTAATTAAACTGCACAAAATCGTCTAAATGTAGTTGGAATAAAATAAAACAGACGTCGAAGAGAATTGTTTTCCATATGCCTATTTACTAAGAAACATTGTTTAGCCCCATTAAGACGTTTCGCCCCATTAAGACGTTTCGCCCCATGTTTAGGAGTTTATTTTGTTTTCCTGTCGAGCGATAGCGAGCCTGTAGTTTAAGGGAAACCGGCCTTCGGCCTGGACATTTTTCTACCGAAAAATGTACAAATTTAGCTTGAAAGGGGGTCTATAGGGGGTGTTTTTCAAGCTTGATGAAGGTCTAGGGAGGAAACTTAAAAAAAAAAAAAAAAAAAAAAACTGGCTCGCTATCGCTCGCCAGGAAAAAATTGACACATAATAGGAGAGAGAGAGAGAGAGAGAGAGATGGACTGATATTAACAAAGCTATTTCCGGAGTTAACAACAGATAACAGGTTATTATTTCCGGAGTTAACAACAGATAACAGGTTATTATTAGGTATTAACAGGTTCGAATCCCGGGAGGATCACACGCTTTCATTAATTTCATTGGGAGGTGTTTGGTGTTGGGAGGGAAATGAAAAACATGATTATTAGAATTCTGTAAATATGTATTTTCAGAAATCATGGGTGGAGAATGGAGAATGATGGTGATGGTGGTGGTGGTGATGATGGTGGTGATGGTGATAGAAGCCCAAGGTGAGATAGATAGATAGATAGATGGGTGGATAAATTATTGGATAGATAGATATATGGATAGATGGTTAGATGGAAAGATAGATAGATAGATAGGTAAATATATGGATAGATGGTTAGATGGATAGATAGATATATGGATAGATGGTTAGATGGAAAGATAGATAGATGGATAGATAGATAAATATATGGATAGATGGATAGATAGATATATGGATAGATGGTTAGATGGATAGATAGATAGATGGATAGATAGATAGATAGATAGATGGATAGATAGATAGATAGATATAGATAGATAGATAGATAGATAGATGGGTGGATAAATTATTGGATAGATAGATATATGGATAGATGGGTAGATAGATAGATAGATAGATGGATGGTTAGATAGATAGATAGATGGATAGATGGCTAGATAGATAAATATATGGATAGATGGTTAGATGGATAGATAGATAGATGGATAGATGGATAGATAGATAGATAGGGATGATGGTGGTGATGGAGATAGCTGTGACCCAAGGTGAGAATAAAGGAGATGGGTCTTTTTCTGGTCCCCCTTCTTCCTCATGTTTAGCCCCCTAAGTTTACAAATATGGTTGTTGTTGTTGTTGTTCCCCAAGCTGCCTGGCCGAACAGCCCCAAGGCCCCGAGCGCCCCCACAGAACCCTCCCTGCCGACCACAATAAAGCCTGGGTGACCGAAGCCACTCCATGGCGGGGAGCTGAGGAGGGTGCGGAAACGCCCGGGAAACCAAAGCCCCACCCAGGGCCCTGTGCCCCTCAGCAATTATGAAGAGAAAGTTGAGGGGCAAAGGAAAAATGTGACGCTTTGGCTTCCAATCTTGGTAGATTGGGAGGTCAATCCACGGAAGAGACGCCGTCACTTGAGATCTAGAAAATATGTAAGTAAAAGGAACGGTCAGAGTAAGCTATGGGTATGGCAGAGATCGCTCAGTTCTCACTCTGATAGACCAGCCCATCACCAAATTTGGTTCTGTTCATTCTCCACACATACTGACGCCTTTGCACCCTCATACCTCATACAAGCATCACTCATCAGAACTGAAAAGATGCAAGGCCTTGACTGTGGAGGGAGCTGCACCAAGGGGTGGACCAAGAAAGACGTGGGATCCGACTTTGCAGTCTGATCTTAAATCAAAGAACCTGACAAGTGAGGCAGCTCTTAACAGGGTTGCCTGGAACGCCGCCTTTAGGACATGAGAGCAGAACCGTGCTTCGTGTGGAGCACTCGGTCTTTAACCCATTGCCAGCGGGAGACGTTCTGAAATGCCATGGCAATTTACAGTGCGAGGGAGCAGGAGCCCGACAGGCCACATGTTCTGTTGCGGCACTGAGGACTCTGAGTCAGAGTCTCGCGAGATATACAGTGCTGCCAAAGGCAAATGTAGCGCAACATTAGCGATAATTGCTCATTTTAGCGAATGTCTATGGTAGCGCTGCGGGTCAATCCCGCGACCTACGAAGCTCGTTTTGGTGTAATTTTAAAGCTATTTTCTTCTAGTTTTTGGCTGAATACATTTCATTTCATTCAGACACTTGACTAATCAATCAGGAGTGCCTGAATGAGCCCTAATATGCCGGAAATAGGCAGCCGAAGTGTTAAATGTGTGTGTGTATGTATGTATTTATGTATGTGTGTATGTATGTATGTATGTGTGTAAACTCGTTAGCACTTTATCGTTAAGAAATCACTAACCAACTAATTCCTTCTCTATCTGTATTCCCTATTACAGTTCGATCCTGCCGCGGGAACTCCGCCTGCGTGTCCTTCAGCCAGTGTAGGAATTTCCAAGGCCCCTTCCAATCTTGTGCTGGAGGCCGAGGGGAAGTTAAGGTGGGTCGGTTTTTAAGACTTTTCGCCCCAATGGTTATTTTTAAGATTTTGGTGATTTTTTTTTCCAAGACTTTATACCCTATCAGTTTGGTGATTTATAGACTTAACGCCCCATTACTTAGGTGGTTTTAAGACTTTATGTCCCATTACTTAGGTGATTTTAAGACTTTATGCCCAATTAGTTTAGTGATTATAAGACTTTTCGCCCTATTAGTTTGGAAAAATATTTAAATATATCATCATCATCAATCTGACGCCCTGCTTCCAGAGGAAGCGCACCAATAGGTCTGGTCATGGCAGAAACTGCCTCCAGGCTCCCAGACATGCCTCCACTGACCCACTCCACAGTACCATATCCACTAAGTGGATTATGACCCTTAACACTGAAGGGTCAGACCCAGAGCAGTCCCTCACCAGGATGGCAGTTCCACCAATGTTTTGCTATTTTATTTACCCCAGTGGGGCCCTGGCTGGAAGCATACCAAACACAGGAATGTTCTGAAGAAAGGAACCAGTGGTCCACTGCTACAGAAGCTGATTGTACCACCAAAGTGGCTGGCGGTGGGGTCGCCGTACCCCTACGCCAGAGAAAGCAAGGCTGACTTGTGCCAGTAGGCTGTGAGAGTAAGACACTAGGGAACCATGGGGCACACCATTATGGCCCCACTGCCTTCACCACTCTCAGGAAAAAAGTTAAAAATAAGAATGATGAAAAGGTAGTCAGAAATAATTAAATGAACCTTAATAGTTAATAATCATAATGATAAACATCGAAATTCAAAACACTCCGATCACATTACAGTATTTGAATTGCAAGTACTATTTATACACAATTAAGATGTAGACAAATTCAAAATAAATTAATATACTGAATATTTAATTCCTTCTAGTTTCTTCCCTAGGCCTCCATCAAACAAAAATAACATCCATTAGATCTCTCTTCTAGATTAATTTGTACATATTTCGGTAGAAAAATTTCCTGCCTGAAGGCCGGTCCTTCCTAAATTACAGGCTCACTATCGTTCGCCAGGAAAAATTTGACACCTAAATAGTACAAAAGTTCTAAATATTGACAAGGAAATGGGGCAGGTCTTAAAATTGACAAACTAATGGGGCAAACATCATAAAATCTGAAAACTAATGGAGCTAAACATGAGGGAGAAGGGGATCTAGAAAAACGACTCATCGCCCCTTAATATACTAACTATTTCTTTCCCCTTAGGTATGCTGTCCCAGGTCAATCGGCATCGAGCTCCCATCAGAGGGCGGCGAGTCGCTTCTACCACCCCAGTGTCGTTCCGGAGCGTCAGGAAGAAGTAGGCCGGAAGTCACATTTGGCCTTGACGTGGAATTGTCGGAGCCGTTCCCCTGGATGGCTGTACTGGGATATAATTGTGAGTTTATTATGTAGTACTCAGATTTTTACCTTTGGTATTATTTGAAGAATTGTGTGTACGAGGATAAACAGAGACAATCAATGACCTAAAAGCAACTATTGTAGCCAAGATATTTTGAATCCCAATGATACAGTCCATTCCCATTTTCTTTAGATGTTGCTGGGGGAAGTTTAGAGAACTGCTGCCAATTCTGACCATGAAAAGAATCCCTTTCCCCTGAAGGGAAAGGTGTATGCCTCATGTGCTAGAAGTGCAATGACGTATACCTCAGAAACATGGGCCGTTAAAGTAGAGGATGTCAACAGAATGGAACGTAATGAGATGAGAATGGTGAGATGGATGTGTGGGGCCAAACTGCAGGATAGCATAACAAATGAGCTGAAGAGACGTTTAAGTATAGGCTAAAGAGTATTAGCAAGGTGATGCGTACAAGTAGGCTGGTATGGTATGGACATGTGGAGAGAATGGATTAACAAAATTGGGTGAAAAGATGCAGGTCTGTGATTGTGGAGGGAGCTTCACCAAGGGGTGGACCGAGGAAGACCTGGGATCGGACTATACGTGCCAATCTCAAATCCAAAAACTTGACAAGTGAAGCAGCCCTTTACAGGGTTGCCTGGAACGCCGCCATTAGGACAAGAGACTGAAACTGCACGTATGTGTGGAGCACTCAGTCTTAAAATTATATGTATGTATGTATGTTACTAACGCAGACCTTTCCTGTTTTCCGTCACAGCCAAGACCAACCCCATCTGGGCGTGCGGTGGGTCGCTCATCACAGCGCAGTACGTCCTAACAGCTGCGCACTGTGTACACGCCGACTACACCGGAGGATTGACGTTGTGAGTATTATTTTCCATGGGTTTTGTTAGGTTCCTATATAGTACGGGCAGGGGGCTAGGAATGCTCCTCCCTTTGTAAAATTCTCCTACTCATCGAAACAGAGAAAGGGGCGAGGGAACGCGAAAGTGGTCCCGAACTATATGAATTGGAACTTTAAAAGTTGTTTCTGTTCGGGCTCTGTCTCGAGTCGGCCACCCCCAGCTATGGGATATGTGCCTGAGTAATTAAGGAAAACCCCGTTCTTAACATTAATCATCTATTACAAACCCCAATGTACTTGAATAAACTAATGAGAGCATATAGTCCTCCCGGGATTCGAACTCAGGATGCCACACCCAGAACATAAGCATCTAAACCATTACACCACCAACACGGTAATTACAGGATATCTTTACAAAACCATAATATACAATAGTTAACCCAAAGAAATTATCGTTTTCTATGAAAGAAAACCTATTTAAATGGGTAACTAAAATATAATACTGAAGACCCTTGCAATAAACATGCACTTACTCTCACTGTATGTACTTAAGGGGAGATGGGTAATTTTTCTGGAACCCCCTCTTCCTCATGTTTAGCCCCAATAGTTTTCAGATTTAATGACGTTCGGCCCATTAGTTTGGCGATTTTATGACTACGCCCCATTTCTTTGTCAATAATAAGACCTTTCGTGTCATTTAGGTGTTGATTTTCTCCTAGCGACCGATAACGAGCCTGAAGTTTTAAGAGGAACCGGCCTTGGGCCGGGAAATCTTTCTACCGAAAAATGTAGGCTATATATTTTTCTTGAAGGAGGGTCTAGGGCAGCATTTCCCAACCTGGGGGAAATTTCCCCCTGGGGGGAAATTTGAAGCTACCAGGGGGGAAATAATTACATGATTACACTGCCTACTACTACTACTACTAGCAATAAAAAAAAAAATCTCGGAGATGGATTTTCTCATGCCCGAGAGAGAGAGTGTAGTCACAGTGTGTTTCGACTACTCTTTCCCTTGTCCACATGAAGGGGGAAATCTGGATGGTTGAACTGGTTGGAGGGGGAAATGACAGAAAAAAGGTTGGGAATCGCTGGTCTAGGGGGTGGTTTTCTTAGCTTGATGGAGGTCTAGGGTGGTAACTAAATAAAAATTATAAAAGATATATATAAATGTGCAAATGAATATGCCCATTCCCCCTTAACCATTCGCAGGTCGGTGGTGCGTCTGGGGGACCTTGACCTATCCACCGCGAGGGACTGTGAGCCTGGTAGGTTCGGTGAGGTGTGTGCCCCGACCCCACAAGACTTCTCCCCGACGAAGATCATCACTCACCCGGACTTCGACACCCGGACGTCCGTATCTGACGACATCGCCCTTATCCGCCTCGACAAGAAGGCCTCGTTCAATAGTAAGTTATTTCCAGGCTGGTCCTATCCAGAGTGAGGTTTGGCATCATTTAACCAACCTTAGCCGTTTCTGTCCGTCTCTTTTACTGGCCTACTTTTCCTTCTGGGAGCGGGTTGCTAGGAATCCTCCTCCCCTTGTAAAATTCACCTACAAAGCGAGACATAGTAAGGAGCGAGGGAATGTGTAAGTGGTCCCGGACCCTAAGAATTGGAACTTTAAATGTGATTCTGTTCGGGCTCTGTCTCGAGTTGGCCATCCCTAGCTATGGGGAATGTGCCTGAGTATATACATACATACATTTCCAAACAATCTTTTCGATAGACAAGAAGGCCTCGTAAGTTATATTAGCAGACTTTGGGGGGGCACTCGTAACATGTCTCCTTTTATACACAGAAACAAAATACATAAAAGACTTTTTTTCTAGGTGAGCTATAGCAATCCTGTAATTTAAGAGTTATTTGACTTTGCTCAGGACATTTTTGTACTGAAATATATTAATATTTAGCTTGGAGCTGGGGAAACTTAATTTGAGTGTGACACTCTTAGCTGCAACATTTTCTACCAAAAAATGTACAAATTTATCTTGAAGGGGGGTCTAAGGGGTGTTTTTTTAAGCTTGATAGAGGTCTTTGGAGGACACTAAAAAAACAAAAATATGTATATATATCAACCAATAAATAATCACTTTTGTATCTTCCAGACTTCGTACGACCCATATGTCTCCCCGCCCCCGGTGTGGGGGTGAAGGCGGCGCTGGGTGGAGCGAGGAACGGGGAGCTGGCCGGGTGGGGGCTGAACGAGACCCTGGGTAACACCGTCTCTGTGCTGCAACGCGCCCTTATACCCTTTGTGGAGAAGGCTCAGTGCAACCAACACTTCCCCAAGCTCGTCCCAGAACAGGTAGGTTAATTAACCCTTTCACGCACGTGTGGATTTGGGGGTTGCCGATTAGCAATCATAAATAGAGTTCTCTCAATCTTACTGTATAATTACCTCTCCAAAATTAGTGTTCTGCCCACAGCTCACTCAAAGACAACTGCAGAGGTTGAAGTAAATAAACTAAAGGTTTCTAAACACCCCTGATGGTAACAAAGTATCCCAGAATAGGCTCAAATCGCGTCCTGTACGTGAAAGGGTTAAGGGGAGATATAGCGTTTACCAAGTCGTGGGTCTTCTGGACTATAATCGTGCATGTGTGAAGTACCCTTTATAAACAAACCAATCTTATTTCCAGGTCTGCTTTGGAGGTGCGAAGCAAGACTCGTGTCAGGGTCTCTCTCTCTCTCTTTCTCTCTCGCTCTCGCTCTCGCTCTCGCGCTCTCTCTCTCGCTCGCTCTCGCTCTCGCTCTCTCTCTCTCTCTCTCTCTCTCTCTCTCTCTCCTCTCTCTCTCTCTATATATATATATATATATATATATATATAAACAAACCAATCTTATTTCCAGGTCTGCTTTGGAGGCACGAAGCAAGACTCGTGCCAGGGTGATTCAGGCGGCCCAGTGTTCATCCGGGGTGGGTCCAACATCGTCCTGCTGGCGCTGGTGTCTCACGGTTTCGACTTCCGCTGTGGGACCATCGGGGTTCCTGCCGTCTACACCGACGTCACCGCCTACCGGAGCTGGATCGTCGGGAAATTGGAGCCGTGAGGAGATGCTGCGGAGTGGGAGCGGGGGGAAATGGGGATATATAGATAGAGACATATAGAGATATAGAGATGCTGGGAGATATATAGATACTGAGAGAGGGGCATGGAGGGAGATGGAGAAATATAGACATGGAGATATACAGTATAGATAGAGAGATAGAGGCATTGAAAGATGGAGAATAGAGGCAAGGAGAGATAGATGCTGTGAGAGAGGTGTGGAGAGATGGGGATAGGACACCATATGAGGAGGAGTACTTTATTGACAACGTTTCGCAGATAGTTAACTTGCTCATGTAGTAATGTACACCCTATGTGGTGGATTGTGTTCTTATATTTATATATTATTATTTTACTTAGGCGTTGTTTCCACATAGCGATTTTGATTAGTTATTTTGTCTTTTTACTGTGTTCGTACAAGTTATGGTTTGTTTATTATGCAAGTTTTACATTATAATAGCTTCATCCCGTCACGGTTCGAATCATTGCCAATTAAGTGCTCCTCCTCATATGGTGATAATATTCATTCTGTCAAATATTCAAATATATTTTAACAAGATATTCATATTATCACTAACCCACCAATTAACTTACAAATAAACCTAATTAATGGAATCAATGAAACTGATGAATACAAGTGGTACTCCAAGGATTCGAACCTAGGATACTCACAGGAGACATGGAGAGATAGAAAATAGGGACACTGAGAGATAGAGAGATATTATATATACAGTATGCTCAATAAACCTCTTTTGTATATTTATAATCAAATGGATGATATAGGCAATTATAGCTTTTTAGTTGAGGCCTTTTCTGTTTTCTGGCTAATATTAGATGATTTTCTGCAGATTAGGAAGGGTATTTTTGTTTTCTTATGTGGATGAGGGAGACAAAAGACAGAGCTACCTGTGACAAGTGCCTCCCCCAGAGTTGAAGGAGTGAGATTATTATTTTTTTTGTTTTTTATGGATGTCAGAGGGTTAACTGAGATAGTGTTTACCCTTTTGCATGCTCACAGATCCTTCCTAAACTACATAAATTTGTCTCAGGGTTAATTGAGCTAGTCTTCACCCTTTTCACGCTCACAGATCCTTCCTAAACTGGATAAATTCGTCTAAAATGCGGCGTCATAATCCAACAATAAAGATACCTTATAATGTTCAATACAAGTTTTATATCCTACCTTCCAAAAACTACGAGTTGTTGTTGTTCCCCAGGCCAAGCAAGGCCAAGGCCATAACCAAGTGCTCGCACAGAACCCTCCCAGCTTTACCACTATGAAAGCCCAGGTGACCGAAGCAGCTCCCAGGCAAGGAGCTGATCAGGAGGGTGCGGAAACGCCCGGGACACCAAAGCCCCACCCAAGGCCCTGTGCCCCTCAGCAATTATGAAGGGAAAGTTGAGAGGGGAGCAAAGGAAAAATGTGACGCTTTGGCTCCCAGTCTGCCAACCTCTAGGTTGGCAGTAGAGAGGTCAATCCACGGAAGAGACGCCGCCACTTGAGATCTAGAAAATATTTAAACGAAAGGAACAGTCAGAGTAAGCTATGGGTATGGCAAAGAACGCACAACTCTCACTCTGATAGACCAGCCCATCACCACATGACTATTGGTAGCACCAACGAACTTGACAATAATCTTGATCCCTGCCCTCTCTGTAACTCAAAAGGGCCTAGAGCAAACTGGCTGTAAATATCCACACCTATTTTCTGGTGGACTCTTCCATATATTTTGAGTTATAAGAAGTTAAGGGGTCAAGATTATTGTCAAGTTCGCTGGCGCTACCTATAGAACCCAATCCTCTCGGCATCAGCTAGGAAAGGCCCGAGAAAGTATAACTCCCATATTTCAACTCCTTTCGGGGTTGGGCACCTGCCCACTAACTCAAAAGGGGCTAGAGCAAATGGGCTGTAAATGTCCACACCTATTCTCTGGCTGACCCTTCCCAAATGGTAGAAATATTAGCTTGATTACTCTTATCCTCTGTAACTCAAAAGGGGCTAGAGTAAATGGGCTGTGAATTTCCACGCCTATTCCCTGGCTGACCCTTCCCAAATGGTAGAAATATTAGCTCGATCAGTTTACTCATTTATTTAGTTATAGAGACAAGATTCTTTAGCCTTCCTATACCCTGTTCCAAATAGGTAGGCCAGACAGAAATGGTGAACCCTTACCTCGGTAACTCATCAAGGGGCTAGAGCAAATGGGCTGGGCCTGTAAATGTCCACACCTATTACCTGGCTGACTCTTCCCAAATGGTAGAAAATATTAGCTCGATTACTACTATCCTCTGTAACTCAAAAAGGGCCAGAGCAAATGGGCTGTGAATTACCACACCAATTCCCTGGCTGACCCTTCCCAAATGGTAGAAATATCACCTCGATTACTAGTCGTTTTTTAGTTATAGAGGTTAATGTTCAAGAATGTTGGCCTATTTATTTGGAACAGGGTATAGACACTTAGAATTTGAACCCCTAGAATTTGAACCCCTAGAATTTTGAACCCCTAGAATTTAAAACCCTTAGAATTTGAACCCCTAGAATTTTGAACCCTTAGACTTTAGAACCCCAAAAATTTGAACCCTTAGAATTTTGAACCCCTAGAATTTAGAACCCCAAGAATTTGAACCCTTAGAATTTAAACTCCTAGAATTTAGAACCCCTAGAATTTGAACTCTTAGAATTTGAACACTTAAAATTTGAACCCTTGGAATTTGAACCCTTAGAATTGTGAACCCCTAGAATTTAGAACCCCAAGAATTTGAACCCTTAGAATTTAGAACCCCAAGAATTTGAATCCTTAGAATTTTGAACCCCTAGAATTTGAACCCTTAGAATTTGAACTGTTAGAATTTTGAGCTCCTAGAATTTGATCCCCTAGAATTTTGAACCCCAAGAATTTGAACCCTTAGAATTTAAACTCCTAGAATTTTGAACCCCTAGAATTTGAACTCTTAGAATTTGAACACTTAAAATTTGAACCCTTGGAATTTGAACCCTTAGAATTGTGAACCCCTAGAATTTAGAACCCCAAGAATTTGAACCCTTAGAATTTAGAACCCCAAGAATTTGAATCCTTAGAATTTTGAACCCCTAGAATTTGAACCCTTAGAATTTGAACTGTTAGAATTTTGAGCTCCTAGAATTTGATCCCCTAGAATTTTGAACCCCAAGAATTTTAACCCTTAGAATTTTGAACCCCTAGAATTTTGAGCTAGAATATTGAACCCCTCGCATTTTGGACCTCTAGAATTTTGTAAGTATGTATGAACTCGGCCACATACCCCATAGTTGGGGGTGGCCGACTCAAGACAGAGCCTGAACAGAAACAACATTTTAAGTTTCAACCAAAGTCCGGGACCACTTTCGCATTCCTTCGCCCCTTACTCCGTTTCGTCTAGTAGGTGAATTTTACAAGTGGAGGAGGATTCCTAGCCCCCCCGCCCCCAGAAGGAAAAGTAGGACAGTAAAAGAGACAGACAGAAACGGCTAAGGTTGCTACTCATGTGTATTTGTGAGATATACGTCATAGAGAGAGAGAGAGAGAGAGAGAGATAAATAAATAGATAGAGAGAGAGAGAGAGAGAGAGAGAGATACAAAGAGAGGGAGATAAATAAATAAATAGATA
Source organism: Paralithodes platypus (assembly GCA_032716605.1). Classification (NCBI taxonomy): domain Eukaryota; kingdom Metazoa; phylum Arthropoda; class Malacostraca; order Decapoda; family Lithodidae; genus Paralithodes; species Paralithodes platypus. The sequence goes on from CM064481.1 coordinate 31,682,509, forward strand.
GATAGATAGAGAGAGAGAGAGAGAGAGAGAGAGAAACCCCCACACTAGGAAAGAACTGCATTTAAGGGGTGTCACCTGCTTTTTTCTCTTACTCTCCTTTTCTCTCTTTCTCTGGCTTGTATATATACTGAATATGTGTGTATATGTATGTATGGATATGTAGGTATGTGTATATTTATGTATGTATGTGTATGTATTGTATGTATGTGTGTAATGTATATGTATGTGTATGTAAGAACATAAGAACATAAGAAAATGGGAGTCTGTAAAAAGCCGATCGGCCCATACAAGGCAGATCCCTGTCACACCCAACCCCAATTACAAGGCCCAATTATAGGCCCAACTCACTAATACCTTGAGTACTGACCCCACCAAAATGGTCAGGGATTAACACAAGATTACGGGGGTCTGCTGAACGCCGATTGGCCCACACCTGGTAGAGCCCCCTCACACCCAACCCATCTCGTCCATATGCCTATCTAATTTTATCTTAAAGCACCCTATCGTTCTTGATCCCACTATATCATTTGGTAGCCTATTCCACCCATCTACAACTCTGTTACCAAACCAATATATCTTTTCTGAAACAAAATTTATCTAATTTGAAACCATTTGTACGAGTTCTTTCGCTATCACTGAACTTTAATACATTTTTCATGTCCCCTTTATTAATCCCACTAACCCACTTGAATACCTCTATCATATCCCCTCTAACTCTGCGTCTCTCTAACGAATGTAAGCCTAATTTCTTCAACCTTTCTTCATACGGAAAATTTATAATATTATGGATCATTTTTGTCATTCTACGTTGTACTCTCTCCAATGAATCTATGTCCATTCTGTAATAAGGACACCAAAATTGGACAGCATAATCCATATGGGGTCTCACTATAAGAACTACTACTCTTTGGAATTCACTTCCCTCGAGTTGCTTTCCACAAACTTACAATCTACAACAGTTTAAATCCAGTTGTTACAAACATTTTATGAATGGAGGATGCCTTTAGGCACATGGACCTTTTTTGTTTTATCTGTGTTTTTCCTTCCTCCGTTCATTGTCTCTTTAAAAAAATAAAAAATAAAATAAATAAATAAAACAAAAAATAATAATAATAATCTGACCGTTTTCCAACCTACTGGGGATTGGTAGGGATTAACTAACTGCCCCGGTCTCCAAGTCTAGACACAGGATGTCATACATGTAGTTGTTTTTGCTGTATGTATGCAAGTAAATTATTGATATATATATATATATATATATTACATTATAGACTGGGGGGAAGAAAGCCCAAGCATCTTCACCCTTTCAATCCCCCCATATACCCCCTCCCTTCCCCTCCATATGTCCCTTCTCCCCCCCTTCCTTCCCCCTTCATCCTCCTCCCTCCACCCCACTTGGCCCCCACCTCCTTTCAACCCCCAACCCCCTCCATCTCCCCATATTTCCCCCCTTCACCTTCTCATATGGGATGTTTATCATACAGTATACTTAGGGGAAAACCTGCCCCGCACCAGCCGGCAGCCACCACTGCCCACCAGGTCCTTCAGTCTAGCTCCGGCAGTGAGAGAGGTAGGACGTACACCTTCTTCGCTCTCTCTCTGGACCCTTTGCACACGAACCCTCTCTAAACAGGTGAGCTTAAATGCCAAAAACTTTTTATTTTATTTAACTTAAGGGGATATTTTTAGTTTCCTCCCTAGACCTTCATCAAACTTAAGATTACACCCCCTAGACCCCCTTTCGGTTTTTAGTTTGTTCCCTAGACCTCCATCAAACTTAAAACTACACTCCCTAGACACCCTTTCAAGATAAAGTTGTACATTTTTCGGTAGAAAAATTTCCAGGCCGAAGGCCGATTCCTTCTAAAAATTCTGGCTCGCTATCGCTGTTTTGGTTAATAATTTCTAGATCCCCTTCTCCCTCGTGTTTAGCCCCATTGGTTTTCAGATTTTAAGATGTTTGTCCCATTAGTTTGTCGATTTTAAGACCTTTTGCCCTATTTCTTTTTTCCATATTAAGACCTTTCGTGCCATTTAGGTGTCGATAGTGTTATCCTGGCGAACGAGTGAGCCTGTAATTTTGGAAAAACCGGCCGAATTTTTCTACCGAAAAATGTACAAAGTATCTAGAAGGGGGATCTGATGGATAGGAAGTACAGTCGCTCTAGTAAGTGATGTCTCGGCACTAATTATGTTTTGATCAATAATTGGTATCAGCAATATTTACACACGATTTATTCTTTTTGAGTGAGATATACAACCATGTTCCTACACTTACCCACCCTATTCAACATCTGACAGACATTAATACAGTACAGAGAAAGGGGTGCTGGACAACTCGTACCTCGCCAACTCGTACCTGGCGGAACGAGTCAACTCGTACTCACTTGCCAAATCAACTCGTATCAATAACCTTGAAAACGGCCCCTCCTCATTTCTGTATCATAATATACTAGTAATATATATTCTTTTAGTTATTGCTTTGATAACATTTGGTTTGATTATCGTCTTGTGTATAATACGATACTTTATATCATTATCATGGAAGTACGTTAGTACTAAAGTCCTGTAAAATTCGAATATGGTCCTAATGCCAGTTTTCTACAGTCAAGTGTGGACCTCAGCCATGTCGTTTCTACAGTCAAGTGTGGACCTCAGCCATGTAGTTTCTACAGTCAAGTGTGGACCTCAGCCATGTCGTTTCTACATATTTAAAAGGAGAGACAAGTTGTTTTGCAGTTATATGTCCGAGGCCTGAGGCACTCAAAGACATGGGGATATGGAGTCTTGGTAGATAATGCAGGGCCAGTAATTGTTTGACCAATATTAGTTCTGTATGAGATCCTGGGTTCGAATCCTGGCAGGATCATATGCTTTCATTGGTTTCATTTAGGGTGGTTATTGGTGTTACGAACGATGTTAAAAATAATGTATTATATTTTCAGAAATCAGAATGGGTGGAGAATGGAGAATGATGGTGATGTTGATGGTGATGGTGATGGAGATATCAGTTGCCCAAGGTGAGATAGATGGATAGATAGATAGAAGAGAGACGATGTGAGTTAACAGATATATACTATATATACAGTATTGCCTTCAACACCATTAACAAAACAACTAATTCCTTCTCTCTCTGTATTCCATAATACAGTTCGATTCTGCCCTACGAACTATTATTATTATTATTAGTATTACTAGTAGTAGTAGTAGTAGTAGTACTAGTAGTAGTAGTAGTAGTAGTAGTAGTACTAGTAGTAGTAGTAGTAGTAGTAGTAGTAGTAGTAGTAGTAGTAGTACTAGTAGTAGTAGTAGTAGTAGTAGTAGTAGTAGTAGTAGTAGTAGTACTAGTAGTAGTAGTAGTAGTAGTAGTAGTAGTAGTAGTAGTACTAGTAGTAGTAGTAGTAGTAGTAGTAGTAGTAGTAGTAGTAGTAGTAGTAATTTATCTATCTATCTATATGCTCAGGCCCAATCCCCATTTTTCCTATTATTCTTATTTTCTATTTCATACCATTTTTATTATATATTTGTTTCCTTTTTTCTTGGGGGTGGCCGACTCACGACAGAGCAAGAACAGGGAAAACAACATAAAACTATGAACAAACACAAATGCACACATCTAGTAATTTATGTAAACAATTATTATTATTATTATTGTTATTATTATTATTATTATTATTAATTATTTCATATAATTATAATTATTTCTATTATTATCATTATTATCACTATTATTATTATTATTATTATTATTATTATTATTATTATTATTATTATTACAGTTCCATTCTGCCGCCCCAAGAGCTATGCCTGCGTGCCCTTCAGTCAGTGCAGGAATTTTCAAGGCCCCTTCCAGTCGTGTGAGGGAGGCCCAGGGGAACTTAAGGTGGGTCGGTTTTTAAGACGTTTCGCCCCAATGGTTATTTTTAAGATTTTGGTTATTTTTTCCCCAAGACTTTAGGCCCTATCAGTTTGGTGATTTTTTAAGACTTTATGCCCCATTGCTTTGGTGATTTTAAGACTTTGTCCCATTACTTTGGTGATTTTAAGACTTTATGCCCAATTAGTTTAGTGATTATAAGAATTTTCGCCCTATTAATTAGGAAATATATATAAATATATCATCATCAATCTGATGCCACGCTTCCAGAGGAACCGCTCCAAAACGTCTGGCCATGGCCAGAAACTGCCTCCAGACTCCCAGACATGCCTCCACTGACCCACTCCACAGTGTGGAGTGGGTCATAATCCACTAAGTGGATTAATTTAATCTCATTCAACTAGTCAACCAACCCACCCGTGTACCAGATAATCCTAATCATAATTCCCACCTACTGGACTTATTTTTAACAACCAATTCAGAAAATTATGATGTTACAGTGAGGTCCCCACTTGGATCTTCTGATCACTGTCTGATACAGGCCACCTGTCTATCACCTACCACACCTTCCCACTCTGAACCTGTTTTGGTGACTAAATGGCATTACGATAGGGCAGACTGGGAGGGTCTTCAAGGTTTCTTTATTGATATTCCCTGGACCTCTTTCTTTTCTAATGATGCACACTCCACCTTGAGCCACATACAAGATTTTGTAAAAATTGGAATGGAAACTTTTATTCCTCATCAAAAGTACAGTAAAAGATCTAATTCACCTAAATGGTTTGACCATAATTGTGCTAGAGTAACTGAACAAAAAGCAATAGCCTACAATGCATACACAAGATCAAAAACACATGAAGCCTTTAATTACTTTAGAAACATCAGAAATCATGCCAAAACTGTATTAAACCTAACTAAATCAAACTTTCTCCATAAGCAGGCAAATAAACTTCTAAATAATCCAAATGATAACAAAATATTTTGGTCTACTCTTAACTCATTCAAATCCAACTTCACTACTGCTTCATCCATTCCACCATTAAAATCTCCGACTGGCAATCTTGTAAGTGACCCACGAGGTAAAGCTAACCTTCTTGCAGATATTTTCTCCACCAACTCAACCTTAGATGAAATAAATCAAGATGTCCCTGTACTTAATTTTAATTCACCTGAAATTCCCTCACTTAAGATCCACACCAGACATGTCAAAACTATTTTGCAGAATCTCTCAGTAGATAAGGCTCCTGGTCCAGATGAAATTCCTCCAATAGTACTTAAGAATTGCTCCTTGGTGCTCGCTCCTGTATTGGCAAAATTTTTCCGTCTGTGTACTCATACCTCATGCTTCCCAGTACCCTGGAAAGAAGCAAACATCCATCCAGTTCCTAAAAAAGGTGCCTCTTCAGATCCATCAAACTACAGACCAATAGCTATAACTTCCACTCTTGGCAAAGTTTTTGAAATTATATTAAATAATCACATAATTAAGCATCTGGAGAATAATAAATTAATCAGTGATAGGCAATATGGTTTTAGACGATGTCGATCAACTGCAGACATTCTTTGCCTTCTTACGCATCAAATCAACCAAGCTACAGACCAACATGGTGAAACACATACAATAGCACTGGATATATCAAAGGCATTTGATAGAGTCTGGCATCAATCCTTATTGTCGAAGATGTCACACTACGGCCTTGCATCATTAGTTCCACTAATTTCTTCTTATCTTCATAACAGAAAAATACGTGTAATGGTAGATGGCCTTTATTCTCAATTTCACTCAATAAATGCTGGTGTTCCCCAGGGATCAGTTTTGGCCCCAACTCTGTTCCTCATTCATATCAATGATCTCATATCTACCACTCATAATCCAATACATTCCTACGCAGATGACTCAACACTCCACAGTTCCTTCACATTTACCAATTCTTTCACCCAACCCGATCTTATAAATTCAAAAATAAACACTGCAATTTCTCTGAACCAGGACCTTTCTAGAATTAATGAATGGGGACAAGAGAATCTAGTTTCCTTTAATGCACAGAAAACCAAGTACATTCAATTTTCTAACCGACAGAATCTCACTGACTCCCATATATTTTTTAATGATGTAAATATTCCCACTTCCCCTAGTATTGACATTCTCGGTGTAACATTAACTACTAACTTGAGCTGGACACATTATGTTAGAAGCATTGCTAAGAATGCCTCTAAAAAACTGGGACTCCTGTACAGAGTTCGAGAATTCTTCACTGACGAGCAGTTGGCCGTAATATATAAAAGTCATGTGCGCTCTCAGATGGATTACTGTTCACCTCTGTGGGGTGGAAGTGGAGTGGTTGCATTGAGGCAGTTGGACAAAATTCAAAATAAAGCTATTAGATTAATCAATAATCCTGCAATCACACAGGACCTTCCTACATTAGCCATACGAAGAAACGTTGCATCCCTTGCATTATTCTACAGATATTTTCACAGCAATTGTTCCGAGGAACTTGCTTCAATTGTGCCGCCTCTCCACATCTTTCCCCGTAGAACTAGGGCAGCTGAGAGCGCCCATGAATTTACACTTTCTCCTCCACAATGCAGAACTTCTGCTTATCAGAATTCATTTATCCCCAGAGCTACTACTCTTTGGAATTCACTTCCCTCGAATTGCTTTCCACAAACTTACAATCAACAAATGTTTAAATCCAGTTGTTACAAACATTTTATGAATGGAGGATGCCTTTAGGCACATGGACCTTTTTGTTTTATCTGTGTTTTTCCTTCCTCCGTTCATTGTCTCTTAAAAAAAAAAAAAAAAAAAAAATGACCCTTAACACTGAAGGATCAGACCCAGAGCAGTCCCTCACCAGGATGGCAGTTCCACCAATGTTTTGATTTTTTTTTTTTTTGCCCCAGTGGGGCCCTGGCTGGAAGCATACCAAACACAGCAATGTTCTGAACATAGGAACCAGTGGTCCACTGCTACAGAAGCTGATTGTACCACCAAAGTGGCGGGCGGTGGGGTCGCCGCATCCCTATGCCAGAGATAAAAAGGCCAACTTGTGCCAGTGGGCTGTGAGAGTAAGACAATTGGGAACCATGGGGCACACCATTATGGCCCCACTGCCTTCACAATTCTCAGGAAAAAAGTTAGAAATAAGAATGAAGATAAGGTAAAGTCAGAAATAAATAAATAAGCCACAAAATAAACCCTGAACTGAATCGGCGGCATCAAGAATGACACATGACGGTGACTAAAAATAATCACAATGATAATAATAATTATCAAAATATTAATAGTTAATAATTATAATGATAAACATCAAAACGCCAATAGTGTACTTCCAAAGATATTCAAGAACACTCCGATCACATCACAGCACTTTAATTACAATAACTATTAATACAAGTGATGTAGACAAATTCAAAATAAATTAATATACTTAATAATGATTTCCCCTCAGGTATGCTGTCCCAGGCCAATCGGCATAGAGCTCCCGACAGAGGGTGGCGAGTCGCTTCTACCACCCCAGTGTCGTTCCGGAGCGCCCAGACCCAGACTTGAGGTGTCCGCGTTCATACCAGATTCTTTAATTCATGAAGTCATAGAGGGCATAAACGTGGAATTGTCACAGCCGTTCCCCTGGATGGCTGTACTGGGATATAATTGTGAGTTTATATTATGTAGTACCCAGATTTTTACCTTTGGTATTATTTGAAGAATTGTGTGTACGAGGATAAACAAAGACACTCAATGACCTAAAAGAAACTATTGTAGCCAAGATATTTTGAATCCCAATGATACAGGCCATTCCCATTTTCTTTAGATGTTGCTGGGGGAAGTTCAGAGAACTTCTGCCAATTCTGACCATGAAAAGAATCCCTCTCCCCTGAAGGGAAAGGTGTATGCCTCATGTGTTAGAAGTGCAATGACGTATACCTCAGAAACATGGGCCGTTAAAGTAGAGGATGTCAACAAAATGGAACGTAATGAGATGAGAATGGTGAGATGGATGTGTGGGGCCAAACTGCAGGATAGCATAAAAAATTAGCTGAGGAGACGTTTAGGTATAGGCTAAAGAGTATTAGCGAGGTGATGCGTACAAGTAGACTGGGATGGTATGGACATGTGGAGAGAATGGATTAACAAAATTGGGTGAAAAGATGCAGGTCTGTGATTGTGGAGGGAGCTGCACCAAGGGGTGGACCGAGGAAGACCTGGGATCGGACTATACGTGCCGATCTCAAATCTAAAAACTTGACAAGTGAAGCAGCCCTTTACAGGGTTGCCTGGAATGCCGCCATTAGGCCTGCACGTATGTGTGGAGCACTCAGTCTTAAAATTATATGTATGTATGTATGTTACTAACGCAGACCATTCCTGTTTTCCATCACAGCCAAGACCAACCCCATCTGGGCGTGCGGTGGGTCGCTCATCACAGCGCAGTACGTCCTAACAGCTGCGCACTGCGTACACGGCGACTACACCGGAGGATTGACGTTGTGAGTAATATTTTCCGAGGGTTTTGTTAGGTTATTATATGGTACGGGCAGGTGGCTAGGAATCCTCCTCCCTTCGTAAAACTATCTTACTATTCGAGACAGGGAAACGGGCGAGGGAATGCGAAAGTGGTCCCGAACAATAAGAATTGGAACTTTAAATGTTGTTTCTGTTCGGGCTCTGTCTCGAGTCGGCCACCACCAGATATGGGATATGTGCCTGAGTAATTAAGGAACACCCGATTCTTAACATTAATCACCCATTACAAACCCCAATGTACTTGAATAAACTAATGAGAGCATATAGTCCTCCCGGGATTCGAACTCAGGATACCACACCCAGAACATAAGCATCTAAACCATTACACCACCAACACAATAATTACAGGATATCTTTACAAAACCATAATATACAATAGTTAACCCAAAGAAATTATCGTTTTCTGTAATTTGCTAATGAAAGAAAACTTATTTAAATGGGTAACTAAAATATAATACTGAAGACGCTTGTAATTAACTCACACTGTACAGTATGTACTTAAGGGAAGATGGGGTAATTTTTCTGGTACCCCTTCTTCTTCATGTTTAGCCCCAATAGTTTTCAGATTTTATGACTACGCCCCATTTCTTTGTCAATAGGTGTCATTTAGGTGTTGATTTTCTCCTAGCGAGTGATAGCGAGCCTGAAGTTCTAATTTTTCTACCGAAAAATGTAGGCTAGGCTATATATTTTTCTTGAAGGGGGGTCTAGGGGGTGGTTTTCTTAGCTTGATGGAGGTCTAGGGAGGAAACTAAAACAAATAATAAAAATATATATATATATGAGCAAATAAATACGCCCATCCCCCCTTAACTCTTCTTCGCAGGTCGGTAGTGCGAATGGGACAGCTTGACCTGTCCATCGCAAGGAAAAAAATTGACACCTAAATGGCACGAAAGGTATAATATTGACAAAGAAATGGGTTGAAAGGTCTGAAATTCGCCACACTATTGGGTCGAACGTCTGAAAATTGCTACACTAATGGGTCGAACGTAAATCTAATGGGGCTAACATCAACCTTAACCCTTCGCAGGTCGGTGGTGCATCTGAGAGACCTTGACCTATCCACCGCGAGGGACTGTGAGCCGGGGAGGTGTAAGCCACCCCCCCCCCCCCGACCCCCTATGCGATTTTAAGAATTTTCGCCCCATTTCTTTGTCAATATTAGGACTTTTTGTGGCATTTAGGTGTCGATTTTCTCCTGGTGAGCGATAGCGAGCCTGTATTATAAGAGGAACCGGCCTTCGGCCGGCACATTTTTTTACCGAAAAATTTACACATTTATCTTGGGGGTATTTTTTAAAGCATAATAGGAAGCAAAATAAAAACATCTCCTTAATATACTGGGACTAGGAGGTACTCCGAAAGTCTCAAAACCTGAAAACTAATGGGGCTAACATCAACATCCTTAACCCTTCATAGGTCAGTGGTGCGTCTAGGGGATCTTGACCTGTCCACCGCGAGGGATTGTGGGACGGATAGGTTTGGCGATGAGGTGTGCGCCCCGAACCCCCAGGACTTCTCCCCGGAAGAGATCATCCTTCACCCGAACTTCAATACCCGGACGAACGCCTCCGACGACATCGCCCTCATCCGCCTTGACACGAAGGCTTCGTACAATGGTAAGTGAAATGAGAATGGCATTTAAGGGGACAGTGGCTGTTTTGGGGGTCTATTTGTTCAGTTATTCATATATTTTTACCTCTATCAAGCTTAGGAAATCACTCCCTAGACCCCCCCCTTCAAGATAAATTTGAAAATGTTTCGGTAGAAAAATGTCCCGGCCGAAGGCCGGTTCCTCTTAAAATTAGAGGCTTGCTATCGCTCGCCAGGAAAAGATCAACAGATAAATGGCACGAAAGGTCTTAAAATTGAGAACGAAATAGTGCGGAAGGTCAGGAAATTGCCAAACTAATGTGCCCAACGTCTTAAAATCTCAAAACTAATAGGGCTAAACACGAGGGAGAAAGTGGTCCAGAAAAACGGCCCCTCTCCTCTTAGCCCCATCTGTACCGGCTGTGTCTTATCCGTATCTGACGACATCGCCCTCGACAAAAAGGTCTCGTACAATAGTAAGTTGGTCGCAGAGTTTGGGAGGGACGCTCGTAACATTTATCCTGCCTTTTGTCTCCTTCATACACACATAAAAACAAATCAAAACAAAAACAAACAAACAAAAATACAAAAAATTACAATTTTGTTTTTCTGGGTGAGCGAGCCTGCAATTTAAGATTTATTTGCCTTTGCTCAGGACAATTTTGTACTGAAATATATTACAATTTAGCTTGCATAGGGACTTGGGAGACTCAATTTGAGTGTAACACTCTTAGCTGCAACATTTTTCTACCGAAAAATGTACACATTTATCTTGAAGGGAGGTCTGGGGGTGTTTTTTTAAGCTTGATGGAGGTCTAGCAAGGAAACTAAAAAAATAATATATACATAAATTTACCAATATATAATCCCTTCTGTATCTTCCAGACTTCGTACGGCCGATATGTCTCCCCGCCCCCGGTGTGGGGGTGAAGGCGGCGCTGGGGCCGGCGAGGAACGGTGAGCTGATCGGGTGGGGGCGGAACGAGACCCTGGGTAACACTGCCTCTGTGCTGCAACACGCCATTATACCGTTTGTGGAGAAGGCCCAGTGCAACCAACACTTCCCCAAGCTCGTACCGGAACAGGTGGGTTAATCTATTTTTTGTATTTATTTCAATCAAACACCTCCAATGAAATTAATGAAAGCATGTGGTTCACTGGGATTCGAACCTGGGTTATAACACACATATTTTTAAACACTAACCATTACACCATCAATACAGTTAATCCATACTGTACCAGAGGGTGTTACTATAAATGTACCCTCCAGTACCAGGAAGTGTGGCCAAAATGGCTTCAGAGGCAAAAGAGAACACCCTCCCACCTCCAAAGTTGGAGAAGCACTGACCCAGCCAGCTTGTGGAAGCTTGCAACCAAGCTGAGAAGTGTTGCCAAGTCCTCAGAGCAGCACCTACAAGTCATGGTAGCAGCTAACGCTCGATACTGGCAGTTACAAGGACCGCATATTACGGACGGACGTCGTCCATTGCTGGTACTGGCGAGTGACTTTTTTTACTGGGTTAATTAAGGTGTTGTTAATTTCTAGGTGAGCGATACTGTTTGCCCAGACTATAATCGTTCATGTGTGAAGAACCTCTATAAACAAAACAAACTTTTTCCAGGTCTGCTTTGGAGGCACGAAGCAAGACTCGTGCCAGGGTGATTCAGGGGGCCCAGTGTTCATCCGGGGTGGGTCCAACATCGTCCTGCTGGCGCTGGTGTCTCACGGTTTCGACTTCCGCTGTGGGACCATTGGGGTTCCTGCCGTCTACACCGACGTCACCGCCTACCGGAGTTGGATCGTCGGGAAGTTGGAGCCGTGAGGAGATACTGCGGAGTGGGAGCGGGGGGAAATGGGGATATATAGATAGAGATATAGAGATGCTGGGAGATACATGGCCGAGAAGTTACGGTGCCCGACTCTCCCAAATATACCTGGAGTGAGTGGGTTCGAATCCTGGTGAGGATACCTCTTACCCAATCTTCATCAGTGCTGCGAATCATTGTCAATAAAGTGCTCCTCCTCATATGGTGTTTATATTCAGGCGGTCAACTTTTTTAAAATATATTTTAACAGATTCATATATATTCACTAACCCACCAATTAACTTACAAATAAACCTAATTAATGGAATCAATGAAACTGATGAATACATGTGGCACTCCAAGGATTCGAACCTAGGATACTGACACGAGACATGGAGAGATAGAAAATAGGGACACTGAGAGATAGAGAGATATTATATATATAGTATGCTCAATAAACCTCTTTTGTATATTTATAATCAAATGGATGATATAGGCAATTATAGCTTTTTAGGGGGTAGTACTCGCTTTTTCTGGACCCCCTTCTCCCTCATGTTTAGCATATTAGTTTTGAGATTTGATGACGTTCGGGCTATTAGTTTGGCGATTTTGAGACATTTCGCCCTATTTCTTTGTCAATATTAAGATCTTTCAAGCCATTTAGGTGTCGATGTTTTCCTGGCGAGCGATAGCGAGCCTGTAATTTTAGACGAAACCGGCCTTTGGCCGGGAAATTTTTCTACTGAAAAATGTACAAATTTATCTTGAAAGGGGGTCTAGGGGCTGGTTTTTTTAAGCTTGGAGGCAATTAAAGCTTTTAAATTGAGTCCTTTTCTGTTTTCTGGCTAATATTAGATGATTGTCTGCAGATTAGGAAGGGTATTTTTTTGTCTATGTGGATGAGGGAGACAAAAGGCAGAGCTACCTGTGACAAGTGCCTAACCCCAGAGTTGAAAGAGTGAGATTTTTTGTGTTTTTATGGAAGTCAGAGGGTTAACTGAGATAGTGTTTACCCTTTTGCATGCTCACAGATCCTTCCTAAACTCCATAAATTTGTCTCAGGGTTAATTGAGCTAGTCTTCACCCTTTTCATGCCCACAGATCCTTCCTAAACTGGATAAATTCGTCTAAAAGTGCGTCATAATCCAACAATAAAGATACCTTACAATGTTCAATACACGTTTGATTTCCCACCTTCCAAAAAACCCACTATAGTTTATTCTTTATAGATAGGCCAAAAATCCTTACCCTTAAGGGGAGGTATTTAGTTTGTTCCCTATGTTTTCATCAAGCTTAAAATTACACCCCCTAGACCCCCTTTCAAGATAAATTTGTACATTTTTCGGTAGAAAAATGTCCCGGCCGGAGGCCGATTGCTCTTAAAATACAGGCTCGCTATCGCTCGCCAGGAAAAAATCTACACCTTAATGGCACGAAAGGTCTTCAAATTGACATAAATGGGGAAAAAATGTCTTAAAATGTCAAAACTACAAGGGCGAACGTCTTAAGATCTCAAAAGCAATGGGGCTAAACATGAGGGAGAAACGGGTCCAGAAAAAAAATCCCTCAAGTGGAAATCTCCCCTTAACTGGGGTGTTTTAAGTGTTTATTTTATTAGGCCTAGGATCTTAAGAGCCTCCCCGCAGTCGCCCAGTAGAAGCTCTTAAGAGTCTCGCCGCACCTGCCGGGTTAAGGGGAGATGGGCGCATTTATTTGCTCATTTAGTTATCTTTTTATTGGCTTATAGATGTGTATGAATTTATATTTTGTTTTATGTTGTGTTGTGTTGTCCCTGTTCAGGCTCTGTCTCGAGTCGGCCACCCACAGCTACGGGGTATGTGCCTGAGTATATACATACATTTTTTTTTTGTTTTTTTTTTTAAAGGGACAATGAACGGAGGAAGGAAAAACACAGATAAAACAAAAAGGTCCATGTGCCTAAAGGCATCCTCCATTCATAAAATGTTTGTAACAACTGGATTTAAACATTTGTAGATTGTAAGTTTGTGGAAAGCAATTCGAGGGAAGTGAATTCCAAAGAGTAGTAGCTCTGGGGATAAATGAATTCTGATAAGCAGAAGTTCTGCATTGTGGAGGAGAAAGTGTAAATTCATGGGCGCTCTCAGCTGCCCTAGTTATACGGGGAAAGATGTGGAGAGGCGGCACAATTGAAGCAAGTTCCTCGGAACAATTGCTGTGAAAATATCTGTAGAATAATGCAAGGGATGCAACGTTTCTTCGTATGGATAATGTAGGAAGGTCCTGTGTGATTGCAGGGTTATTGATTAATGTAATAGCTTTATTTTGAATTTTGTCCAACTGCCTCAATGCAACCACTCCACTTCCACCCCACAGAGGTGAACAGTAATCCATCTGAGAACGCACATGACTTTTATATATCACGGCCAACTGCTCGTCAGTGAAGAATTCTCGAACTCTGTACAGGAGTCCCAGTTTTTTAGAGGCATTCTTAGCAATGCTTCTAACATAATGTGTCCAGCTCAAGTTAGTAGTTAATGTTACACCGAGAATGTCAATACTAGGGGAAGTGGGAATATTTACATCATTAAAAAATATATGGGAGTCAGTGAGATTCTGTCGGTTAGAAAATTGAATGTATTTGGTTTTCTGTGCATTAAAGGAAACTAGATTCTTTTGTCCCCATCCATCAATTCTAGAAAGGTCCTGGTTCAGAGAAATTGCAGTGTTTATTTTTGAATTTATAAGATCGGGTTGGGTGAAAGAATTGGTAAATGTGAAGGAACTGTGGAGTGTTGAGTCATCTGCGTAGGAATGTATTGGATTATGAGTGGTAGATATGAGATCATTGATATGAATGAGGAACAGAATTGGGGCCAAAACTGATCCCTGGGGAACACCAGCATTTATTGAGTGAAATTGAGAATAAAGGCCATCTACCATTACACGTATTTTTCTGTTATGAAGATAAGAAGAAATTAGTGGAACTAATGATGCAAGGCCGTAGTGTGACATCTTCGACAATAAGGATTGATGCCAGACTCTATCAAATGCCTTTGATATATCCAGTGCTATTGTATGTGTTTCACCATGTTGGTCTGTAGCTTGGTTGATTTGATGCGTAAGAAGGCAAAGCATGTCTGCAGTTGATCGACATCGTCTAAAACCATATTGCCTATCACTGATTAATTTATTATTCTCAAGATGCTTAATTATGTGATTATTTAATATAATTTCAAAGACTTTACCAAGAGTGGAAGTTATAGCTATTGGTCTGTAGTTTGATGGATCTGAAGAGGCACCTTTTTTAGGAACTGGATGGATGTTTGCTTCTTTCCAGGGTACTGGGAAGCATGAGGTATGAGTACACAGACGGAAAAATGTTGCCAATACAGGAGCGAGCACCAAGGAGCAATTCTTAAGTACTATTGGAGGAATTTCATCTGGACCAGGAGCCTTATCTACTGAGATATTCTGCAAAATAGTTTTGACATGTCTGGTGTGGATCTTAAGTGAGGGAATTTCAGGCGAATTAAAATTAAGTACAGGGACATCTTGATTTATTTCATCTAAGGTTGAGTTGGTGGAGAAAATATCCGCAAGAAGGTTAGCTTTACCTCGTGGGTCACTTACAAGATTGCCAGTCGGAGATTTTAATGGTGGAATGGATGAAGCAGTAGTGAAGTTGGATTTAAATGAGTTAAGAGTAGACCAAAATATTTTGTTATCATTTGGATTATTTAGAAGTTTATTTGCCTGCTTGTGGAGAAAGTTTGATTTAGTTAGGTTTAATACAGTTTTGGCATGATTTCTGATGTTTCTAAAGTAATTAAAGGCTTCATGAGTTTTTGATCTTGTGTATGCATTGTAGGCTATTTCTTTTTGTTCAGTTACTCTAGCACAATTATGGTCAAACCATTTAGGTGAATTAGATCTTTTACTGTACTTTTGATGAGGAATAAAAGTTTCCATTCCAATTTTTACAAAATCTTGTATGTGGCTCAAGGTGGAGTGTGCATCATTAGAAAAGAAAGAGGTCCAGGGAATATCAATAAAGAAACCTTGAAGACCCTCCCAGTCTGCCCTATCGTAATGCCATTTAGTCACCAAAACAGGTTCAGAGTGGGAAGGTGTGGTAGGTGATAGACAGGTGGCCTGTATCAGACAGTGATCAGAAGATCCAAGCGGGGACCTCACTGCAACATCATAATTTTCTGAATTGGTTGTTAAAAATAAGTCCAGTAGGTGGGAATTATGATTAGGATTATCTGGTACACGGGTGGGTTGGTTGACTAGTTGAGTGAGATTAAATGAGTCTGCAAATAGCTCACATTCAAGACCAGCATCATCAGTCCTGGCTGAATGAGTGAGCCATTCAACATTATGGACATTAAAATCACCCAACACAGTGATTTCAGAAGAAGCATTTAAGTTGAGGACACTGAGTCCTCAAAAATGTTTACTACTATAATACAGGCTCGCTATCGCTCGCCAGGACAAAAATAGACACCTAAATTGCACGAAAAGTCTTTCTATTGACAAAGAAACGGGGTAAAAGGTCTCAAAATCGCCAAAATAATAGGGCGAACGTCTTTAAATCTGAAAACTAATGGGGCAGAACATGAGGGAGAAGGGGGGTCACAAAAACCAACCCTCCCCCCTTTAAAAAAAAAAAAAAAAAAAAAAAATCGGCACCAGTTCCCTGTTCCAAATAGGTAGGTCAGAAATCGTTAACCCTAACCTCTGTAACTCAAAAGGGGCCAATGGTCTTAAAAATGTCACACCTATTCCCTGGCTGACCCTTCCTAAATGGTAGAAATATTAGATCGATTACTTAAGTCGTTTGTGAGTTATAGAGGTGATGTTCAATAGTTTTGGCCTACTTTTATACTATCATAAATTACAAAAAAGCGCGCGAAAAATACCCAAAAAGCCCGCGAAACTGTCACATCACCTAAAAATACCGCATGGAAGGATTGTACTTGCGCGGGAAAAGCAAAATTATTTTTGTTTACTATCATAAATTACGAAAAAGCCCGCGAAACTGTCCCCTCGCCTAAAAATACTGCATGGAAGGATTGCACTTGCGCCTGAAAATCCGGTGACGTCATCGGATCAATAAAGACGATCCAAGATGGCCGACTTTCCCATGCGGTCTGAGTATACCCCCGTGACAGATACTCTCCCCTCTCCCTTTCTTTGAGGTTTTAAGAAATGAGATTTATTTTCTTATTTATTTATTTATATATACAGTATAGAGACCTCTTATCTATTGTTAAAGATATTAATATTGATCTCTCTCTCTCTCTCTCTCGCTGTATAAATAGTATATACTATATACCGGTATATATATATATATTAACAGTAACTTATACTGTATATATACTGTATATATGCATTAAGAAAACAATGAAGAAAGAGAGAGAGAGAAAGTATATATGTGAGAGCGTGATTTAGAGCGAGAGAGTCAGTCAGGCACAAGGGGAGTACTGAGCCCAGTAGAACCCCCCCAATACCTCCCCCCCTGTTATTGATCGGGCCCAGCGCACCCCGCGGTATAATTACGTCCCCATACCGACCGCACTCAGGGGAGGGATTGGGGTTTATTTCCGGACGCCCTTTCTTCCTCATGTTTAGCCCCATTATTTTTGAGATGCTAAGACGTTCACCCCATTAATTTGGCGATTTTAGGACCTTTCGCCCCATTTCTGTCAATATTAAGACCTTTCGTGCCATTTAAGTGTCGAGTTTTTCCTGGCGACCGATAGCGAGCCTGTAATATAGGAGGAACCAGCCTTAGGTCGGGAATTTTTTTCTACCGAAAAATTTACAAATTTATCTCGAAGGGGTACACATATTAGCTCGATTACTACTATCCTCTGTAACTCAAAAAGGGCCAGAGCAAATGGGCTGTAAATTTCCACATCTATTTCCTGGCTGACCCTTCCCAAATGGTAGACATATTAGCTGGATTACTCATATTTCCACACCTATTCCCTGGCTGACTCTTCCCAAAAGGTAGACATATTAGCTGGATTACTCATATTTCCACACCTATTCCCTGGCTGACCCTTCCCAAAAGGTAGACATATTAGCTGGATTACTCATATTTCCACACCTATTCCCTGGCTGACTCTTCCCAAAAGGTAGACATATTAGCTGGATTACTCATATTTCCACACCTATTCCCTGGCTGACCCTTCCCAAAAGGTAGACATATTAGCTGGATTACTCATATTTCCACACCTATTCCCTGGCTGACTCTTCCCAAAAGGTAGACATATTAGCTGGATTACTCATATTTCCACACCTATTCCCTGGCTGACCCTTCCCAAAAGGTAGACATATTAGCTGGATTACTCATATTTCCACACCTATTCCCTGGCTGACCCTTCCCAAAAGGTAGACATATTAGCTGGATTACTCATATGTCCACACCTATTCCCTGGCTGACTCTTCCCAAATGGTAGACATATTAACTGGATTACTCATATTTCCACACCTATTCCCTGGCTGACTCTTCCCAAAAGGTAGACATATTAGCTGGATTACTCATATTTCCACACCTATTCCCTGGCTGACTCTTCCCAAAAGGTAGACATATAAGCTGGATTACTCATATTTCCACACCTATTTCCTGGCTGACTCTTCCCAAAAGGTAGACATATTAGCTGGATTACTCATATTTCCACACCTATTTCCTGGCTGACTCTACCCAAAAGGTAGACATATTAGCTGGATTACTCATATTTCCACACCTATTCCCTGGCTGACTCTTCCCAAATGGTAGACATATTAGCTGGATTACTCATATTTCCACACCTATTCCCTGGCTGACCCTTCCCAAAAGGTAGACATATTAGCTGGATTACTCATATTTCCACACCTATTCCCTGGCTGACTCTTCCCAAAAGGTAGACATATTAGCTGGATTACTCATATTTCCACACCTATTCCCTGGCTGACCCTTCCCAAAAGGTAGACATATTAGCTGGATTACTCATATTTCCACACCTATTCCCTGGCTGACCCTTCCCAAAAGGTAGACATATTAGCTGGATTACTCATATTTCCACACCTATTCCCTGGCTGACTTTTCCCAAATGGTAGACAAATTAGCTGGATTACTCATATTTCCACACCTATTCCCTGGCTGACCCTTCCCAAAAGGTAGACATATTAGCTGGATTACTCACATTTCCACACCTATTCCCTGGCTGACTCTTCCCAAAAGGTAGACATATTAGCTGGATTACTCATATTTCCACACCTATTCCCTGGCTGACCCTTCCCAAAAGGTAGACATATTAGCTGGATTACTCATATTTCCACACCTATTCCCTGGCTGACCCTTCCCAAAAGGTAGACATATTAGCTGGATTACTCATATGTCCACACCTATTCCCTGGCTGACTCTTCCCAAATGGTAGACATATTAATTGGATTACTCATATTTCCACACCTATTCCCTGGCTGACCCATCCCAAAAGGTAGACATATTAGCTGGATTACTCATATTTCCACACCTATTCCCTGGCTGACCCTTCCCAAAAGGTAGACATATTAGCTGGATTACTCATATTTCCACACCTATTCCCTGGCTGACCCTTCCCAAAAGGTAGACATATTAGCTGGATTACTCATATTTCCACACCTATTCCCTGGCTGACCCTTCCCAAAAGGTAGACATATTAGCTGGATTACTCATATTTCCACACCTATTCCCTGGCTGACCCTTCCCAAAAGGTAGACATATTAGCTGGATTACTCATATTTCCACACCTATTCCCTGGCTGACCCTTCCCAAATGGTAGACATATTAGCTGGATTACTCATATTTCCACACCTATTCCCTGGCTGACCCTTCCCAAAAGGTAGACATATTAGCTGGATTACTCATATTTCCACACCTATTCCCTGGCTGACCCTTCCCAAAAGGTAGACATATTAGCTGGATTACTCATATTTCCATACCTATTCCCTGGCTGACCCTTCCCAAAAGGTAGACATATTAGCTGGATTACTCATATTTCCATAGTGTATCGCGTCTAATGCGTCACAGGGTTAAGGAGGGAGGGACCGGTCTCTCTGTGGTTCCCCTTCTCTCTCGTGTT
>CM064481.1:31704911-31724911 GCA_032716605.1 Paralithodes platypus
GACTATAACTGTATTTATAAATAGACTATAACTGTATTTATAAATAGACTATAACTGTATTTATAAATAGACTATAACTGTATTTATAAATAGACTATAACTGTATTTTAGCTGGTAATTCTGCTTAATATCGATGTCTACAGCTCCAACTTCCTTATAGCCTGAAACTCGCAAGTGGTGAATTATACAAGCGACTGGAGTTCTGGAAAAGGGGCCCCAGTCCTGACGTTATTCTTGACTTACAGTGTGCTGGCTTAATAATCCAGAAGGACTGATCGCCTCTGAAGTCCTATTTTAACTAACTATGGTATCAAAGGACTGGAGTTGTCGTAAAGGGGCTCCTGTCCTGACGTTTTTGTTGTTGTTGTTCCCCAAGCTTTCTGGCCGAACAGCCCCAAGGTCCCGAGCAAGGCCAAGGCCATAACCGAGCGCCCCCACAGAACCCTCCCTCCTTACCACTAATAAAACCCAGGTGACCGAAGCCACTTCAAGGCGGGGAGCTGAGGAGGGTGCGGAAACGCCCGGGAAACCAAAGCCCCACCCAAGGCCCTGTGCCCCTCAGCAATTATGAAGGGAAAGTTGAGGGGCAAAGGAAAAATGTGACGCTTTGGCTCCCAGTCTGCCAACCTCTAGGTTGACAGTAGAGAGGTCAATCCACGGAAGAGACTCTGTCACTTGAGGTCTAGCAACTATATAAGTAAAGGGAACAGTCAGAGTAAGCTATGGGTATGGCAGAGATCGCTCAGTTCTCACTCTGATAGACCAGCCCATCACCACATGACTAGAACCCAATCCTCTCAGCATCAGCTAGGAAAAGACCCTAGAAAGCTGTCTTTGGCGGGGGGATAGCTCCCCTATTTCAACCCCTTTCGGGGTTGGGCACCCGTCCATCTAGCAACTTCCGCTAACCGATCTAGCGGTACTTTGTGGCTTAATGTAACAACCCTGGTCGAGCTGCGCACACCCCCAGTCCAACCCAACCCCATACACCTCACCACACCTCTCGCCACTCCAACCATATTTACCGTGAGTTTTGGAAGCCTACTATACATTTGACGAGCCTAATTTAGCTTCTAACGTATAATTAAACCCTACAGAAACCTTTGAAAGCAAGGCGAAGGTTCTAAATGCCCGAGAAATACTGAAAAATAGGTCAAACCAATTCCTGATGATACACTATTTACATCTTGATCATGCTAGGAATTTAGAACGCATATTTCACCATTTGCGTTCCTAATTATGCTTCTAACGTATAATTAAACCTTAGACTCTAGTAGGGAAACCTTTGAAAGCATTGAGAAGGTTTCTAAATGCTGGAAATGGAGCTAAACCAATTCCTGATCATACAGTGTTTTCATCTAGGAATTTGGAACGCATATTTTTTCCAATGACGTTCTTAATTATGCTTCTAAGATATAAATAAACTCTAGAGAAACCTTTGACATCCTTAAAATCCTCATGTTTAGCCCCATTAGTTTGAGATTTTAAGATTTTCACCACATTAGTTTGGCGATTTTAAGAACTTTCGCCCCATTTCTGTCAATATTAAGACTTTTCGTGCCATTTAGGCGTCGATGCTTTCCTGGCGAGCGATAGCGAGCCTGTAATATATTAGGAAGCGGCCTTCGGCCGGGACCTTTTTCTACCGAAAAATATACAAATTTATCTTGAAAGGGGGTCTAAGGGGTGTAATTTTAAGCTTGATGGAGGTCTAGGGAACAAACTAAAAACCTTCCCTTAATGTTAAACCCTAGAGCAACCTTTGAAAGCATGGAGAAGGTTCTAAATACCCGAAAAATGCTGCAATATGGAGCTAAACCAATTCCTTATCATACAGTATTTACATCTAGGAATTTAGACCGCATATTTCACCATTAATGTTCGTAATTTCGTTTTTAAGATATAACTACACCCTAGAGCAACCTTTGAAAGCATGGAAAAGATTCTAAATACCCTAGAAATGCTGGAAATGGAGTGAACTAATTCTTGATGATACAGTATTTACATCTAGGAATTTAGAGCACGTATTTTACCAGTTGACGTATTAATTTAGCTTCTTAGATGCAAATAACCCCTAGAGCAACCTTTGAAAGCATGGAGAAGATTCTAAATGCCCTAGGGGTCATAGGGGGCAGACATAGCCACAGACAGGCCCCAACCCCTGCGCTCACACCCTAGAAGCACAGCTGATCACCATACCGCCAGACGTACGACGAACAATAAAAGGAAGCTATGTACAGTGTGCGATATTAGATTCAACAAAAGGAGTCCAACATCACAATGTAGTATTTGTAATGAAACAGTACACGATCGATGTACTTATGTTAGCAGTAGAAAAGAAGTGGAATGCGATAAATGTAGGGAATTAGCTATTACCCCACTCCACCAACACCAACACGCAGCATTACCATTAATACCACAGATATCGGCGACCCAAGTAGCACAACATACAACAAGAACAACAATAAAAACAGGTAGCACTCGCAAATACATCAACAGGGAAGCAGCATCAACGGACAAGGAAAACAACAGCAAACAACCACAGCCCGACCGCGAGTATCCCCCGCCCTCTCCCGCACAAACAGCTGATCGACGCGGACCAAACCACACCTCCAGTCGCTGTATGATAAACAGTAAGAAAAAATATGTAGTCTGTAATATTGGTTTCAACAATAGGAGTTCACTTTTACAATGCAACAGTTGTAATGAAATTGTTCATAACCGATGTACTTACGTTAACAGTAGAAACAAAGTTGAATGTGTTAAATGTAGGAACTCAGCTGTACAACATCGCGAAACCATTTGTTTTATTTGTGAATCACTCATAACACGACGTCAGAAGATCCAAAACTGTGTAAAGTGTAAACATGTAGCTCACATGAAGTGCATCTCTAAGAAGACCAACAGTGAAGAACGGGAATTCCTTTGCAATAAGTGTGCCTTGCATTCATTACCGAATATTAATGTAAATGATCCAAGTATTAACAACTCAGAATCCAGTCAGGACACATTCAAAATCAAAGATGAATACAGAGTGTTCACCAACAAAGGGCTCCATCTTATCCACATTAACGCCAGATCAATGTACCATAAATTGTCAGAAATAAACTTGTTAGCTAATAAGGCCAAAGCTTCAATAATTGCAATCACAGAAACCTGGCTGGATTCAAGTATAAACGATGGTGAAATAAACATTCAAGGTTTCAATATGGTTAGGAATGATCGCAATAGGCATGGGGGAGGAGTATGTCTGTATGTAAAAAACAACCTCACACACACAACTAGAACCGACCTCCATGTAGAAAATCACGAAGCTCTGTGGATCGACCTACACCTGCCGAGGACAAGACCCATCACAATTGGGGTATGCTATAGGCCACCAGACGACACACAATTCTTGACCAAATTTGAACGAACTTTGTCATCGCTAGACCCTCGGAATGAATCCATCATACTAGGGGATTTTAACCTGTGTTACAAACAACGAAATAATAGGCTTGTACGAGAATATAGGCATATACTGACAATGCACAATCACAAACAACTCATCACAACCCCCACACGTATCTCTGAGAACACTGCCACAATATTAGACCACATAAACTGTAACAGAGAGGACAAAATATCCCAATCAGGGGTTATACAGACTGGGATAAGTGATCACTTCGTCACATATTGCACACGGAAAACCAAAAAAAATACCCTAGAGAATCACAAGGTTATCAAAACAAGGTCACTCAGAAACTACAATAAAGAAACATTTCTGGACATTTTATGGAATATAGACTGGTCTCCAGTGTTTGGAAGTACAAACGTTAATGACGCATGGGTTGGCTTCAGAACCATCATCACAAACATCCTAGACGAAATAGCTCCTCTGAAAGACACGAATTAAAGCAAGGTCAGACCCATGGATCAACAATGACATACTACTGTACACCATCTGGAACACAGAGACAATCTGTTAAAAAGGCTAGCGAAACATAGACAGGATCAAGGTCTGAAACATGAGTTCAACAGGGCCAGGAATAAACTAAGTAGGAAAATAAAATCAGCGAAAACTAATTATTTTCACAATAAGGCAGAGGAATATCAGAATAACCCAAAGAAACTATGGAGGCACCTAAAAACAACAGGCTACAGCAACAAGACAAGGGATTCGTCTAACACTAATATTGCTCTCACCATTAATGATCAGGTTTGCCACGATAAACGACAAATTTCAACCTACTTCAACTCCTTCTTCACCTCCATAGCAAACACACTTGCACAGAACCTACCTCAACCTCTCAATAAATACACGACAACAACGGCCACCTTTCGAAATTTCTACAGAGATAAAGGCATACACCCCAACACATTTGGATTGCAAAATGTTACACCAAAATACACTTTTGACGAGCTGTCTAACCTAAATGTACATAAAAGCACAGGACCAGACAAAATTCCTGCCAAATTTCTACGAGATGGAGCCATTGGTATAGCAGGTTCCCTAACCCACATCATCAACTTGTCAATTAACACCAACACTGTACCTGCTGAACTGAAGGAAGCTATTGTAACCCCTCTATTCAAGAAAGGAAATAAACTAGAAGTTGGCAACTACAGACCAGTTAGCATATTATGTATTGTATCTAATATCCTTGAAAGAGCGGTATACACCCAAATTGAACACTACCTCAAACAAAATTATCTATTCTATAAGTTTCAATCAGGTTTCAGATGCATGTACTCGACAGACTCCTGTCTCATCCACTTAACGGATCACATTCGTAAAGAAATTTCTAAAGGTAACTACACTGGTATGGTTCTTCTTGATCTACAAAAAGCGTTTGACACAGTAGACCATGATATCCTATGTAATAAACTACAAGCAATGGGCATTGGGTCTGTGAACTGGTTTAAATCTTATCTTAGTGGTAGAACCCAAAGAGTCAAAATTTATGATAATATATCTGATCCTATGCCAATTAACTGTGGGGTCCCGCAGGGAAGCATCCTTGGTCCCTTACTCTTTCTCTGGTATGTGAACGACATGGAACTGAGCGTCTCATGTAAATTATTACTGTATGCAGACGACAGCGTGCTTCTGGTTTCAGGAAAAGACCCAATAAGTATTGCCGCTTCACTTTCCAAAGAACTAGAATCATGTAGTGAATGGCTAGTGGACAATAGACTATCTCTTCACCTGGGCAAGACGGAAGCCATCTTATGTGGAACAAAACGCAAACTGAAAGACATTGTGGGCTTCTCGGTCAACTGTAATGATATTCCTATAACAACAGTGTCACAAGTTAAATATCTCGGACTAAAACTGGACGCGAGTTTGTCAGGTGAAACAATTTTGGAATCTATCCTGAGTAAGTGTAGAGCACATATAAAATACCTGTATAGACAGGTGGGATGCTTGCCCGCGGCGACCAAAAAGACCCTCTGCCAAGCGCTTGTACAATGTCATTTTGACTATTCTGTGTCATCCTGGTACTCTGCATCATCTAAATCAGCACAGCACAAACTTCAGGTCACTCAAAATAAAATGGTTAGGTTCATGCTGAACCTAGGACCCAGATCACATGTTGGCCAGGAACAACTTCAGTCACTAGGTATGCTCAATGTCTCTGACAGGGCCAAACAAATCAGGCTCACTAATGCCTTCAAAATTTTCTATGACAGAGCTCCAGAGTATCTAAAGAATGATTTTGTTAAAGCAAATGAGAGGAGTGGACATAATACAAGAAACAGGATGTTTAATTTTAAGGTCCCGAGAATCCAAGGACAGGGTAAGCAAACATTCTTCTGCGCTGCCATCAAAGACTGGAACGACCTACCCCAGTCAGTCCGTGAAAAGAGAACACTGTATTCCTTCAGACGTAGCCTGAAGGAACACCTGAACCGGACAGCTGCGAGAAAGGAGCACCAAGCTTATGTCTACTACTAAATACGACATAAGAGATAGACAAACCAAACTGAAATGATTACTGATTATGGATTACTGATATTTACTATAGGATGTAAGGTATCTTAAAAATAACCCCCTAGAAATACTTTCTCTAAAGTATCTATTTCTTTATGCTCCCCATTTCCCCAGCTAACCTAATCCCACAAGGACCCCAATGGAAATACGCCTAACGGCCTTATGCCTTAGTTGGAATTATGCAAGGCTGGTACATGTCATATTTGTAACATAATATGTGGTACCAACTCTGTAAATTGCTAACTGAATAAATATTATTATTATTATTATTATTATTATTATAAATGCTGGAAATGGGGTGAACTAATTCCTGATGATACAGTATTTACATCTAGGAATTTAGAGCACGTATTTTACCAGTTGACGTATTAATTTAGCTTCTTAGATGCAAATAACCCCTAGAGCAACCTTTGAAAGCATGGAGAAGATTCTAAATGCCCTAGAAATGCTGGAAATGGGGTGAACTAATTCCTAATCATGCAGTATTTACATCTTCGGATCAGCGCTAGGAATTAAAGGGGATATTATTAGTTTGTTCCATAGACCTCCATCAAGCTTTTAAAAAAACACCCCCAAGACCCCCTTTCAAGATAAATGTGTACATTTTTCGGTAGAAAAATTTCCCGGCCGAAGGCCGATTCCTTTTAAATTACAGGCTCGCTTTCGCTCGCCAGGAAAAAATCGACACCTAAATGGCACGAAAGGTCTTAAAATTGACAGAAATTGGGCGAAATGTCTTAAAATCGCCAAACAAACATGGCGAACGTTTTAAAATCTCAAAACCTCACCTTCAAATGTACCAAAAAATGTACATATTAATCTAGAAGGGGGATCTAATGGATGCTTTTTTTAAATTTGATGGAGGTCTAGGGAGGAAACAAGAAAAATAATGAACACATGCAAAAAAAAATCTAGGTGGGGCAGAAATCGTGACCCCTAACCTCTGTAACTCAAAAAGGGCTAGAGTAATCGAGCTATATTTTCTACCCAACAGGAAGACTTGGCTAGGCAATAGGTGGGGAAATTGGCGGCTCATTTGCTCCAGCCCTATTTGAGTTACAGAGGTTGGAGGTTAGGATTTCTGCCCCCCCCCCACCCCCCCCCCCCCCCCCCCCACCCCCACCTAGAATGAACGGACCATAATAATAATAATACAAACAACATATCTCCCTTGAATCTACAACAGTTTTACTACATGGTAAGGGGGCCCCACCTCGGTTTATTTTGTCTCTCTCTCCTCTCTCTCAGTTGTATCCATTTGGCCCCATTCAGCCTACTGTTTTAAGACGTATATCCCCATCCAGGTGTCGATTTTTTTCCTGACGAACGGTAGCAAGCCAGCATAATTTTAAAAAAAAAATTGACAGCAAGCTAAATTTGTACATTTTTCAATAGAAAAATTTCTCCGGCAAAGCCGGATTTCTCCATACAAGGGGCTGAATGGATACAATCCAGAGAAAGAGAGAAAATGAGAGGAAAAAGGCAGGTGACCCCCCTTAATTAAGCCTATCTTATTTTCAGGTTTGTAATGGAGAGAGCTGGCACAGGGACAAGTTTCTTCAAGAGCTGACCTAGGCCTCTCCAACCCAGAAGAATATATCATAGGAAGACAAAGGAGAGCGAGCAACAACAGCCCTTCTATGGCGGGCCGATAAGTTACCTCTGAAGCCCAGAATATATCATAGGCATACAAAGGAAAGCGAGCAGCAACAGGCCTTCTATAGCGGGCCGACGAGTTACTTCAAGAGCTTAAGAGGCCTTCCGAACCCAGAAAATATCATAGGAATACAAAGGAGAGCAAGCAACAACAGACCTTCTATGGGGGACCGACAAGTTATTTCAAGAACTTCGTGGCCTTCCGAACCAAAGGAATATAAAGTGATAGACTCGAGTGCTTATCCAAGAGAAGTAAATCGAATAATTTACTAAAAAAATACTAATAACAAATATAATTAAATAACCCTCCCCTTATTCTATCTTTCATCGATCTACTAAAATTCTATACTGAAATAAAGGCGCACGCACTTTTCTAGCGTACGCAATACCTTCCGGAAGTTATAGCTAACCCAGAACCCTAGCTATGACAATGACCGGCACCCACGCATGACCTCACCAGCTGTCATGCAAAGACGGAGCCGAACCAGCGCATGGCAGCTGCTTCTGATTCGGGTAGTCGGAGCGTACGGGTGACAGGGATCCGCAGGTATTGTTGGAACGTCGAACTCTCTACCAAAAGGCCTTGAATATACGATTAACTGAAAACAATAGGCATTTCAAAGAGAATACATTGTTGGAACACTGAACTTTTTTGTACGATTAACTGAAAACCACAAAACATAATTTTCAAATAGACTATATTGTTGGAACGGCGAACTCTCTACCAAAAGGCCTTAAATATACGATTAACTGAAAATAGATTACATTGTTGGAACGCCAAACTTTTTTGTACGATTAACTGAAAACCACTAAGCATTTCAAAGAGATTACATTGTTAGAACGCTAAACTCTTTTGTACGATTAACTGAAAACCACAAAACATTTAAAATAGACTGTGTGAAGACGTTGAGTATTGTTACGTGCTTAACTGAAAACTGAAAATAACAGTTGCAAGAATCCGTTAACATTGTTGGGAGTGGGAGTAAGAATAAGACGCTGTTACTCGCTTGAATAAACCCAAAAACTGATACGTATTCCTGAAACCAAACCACGAGGAAAAGATCGTGAATACAGCCTCCCTCGATTTACGTTTGGGTTGCGTTCCTGAAAACTCGATCTTATATAGAAAAATCTTATAGCGAAGCCTAAAATTATTGGGAATGCGTTCTGGGACCAGCCAAAACCCAAGCACAAACACCTAAGAACCTATATTAATATCGTAAATCGGGGCATCGGATAGTGAGGGAGACCTGTAGTGTTAGATGATTAAGAGGAATTAAACATATCTCACTAACCAAATACTATAATTATAAAGAAAACACTACACAAACAAAGCAGGACACAGTAACAATAATATCTGTGAGTGTATATCATTGTAGGAATCATCTTAGACTAGTTAGCATATATTAATTAAGCATATTAGACATTATCAAATAAATTAGACAATAAACGACAGTCGCGTCAAGTTTGTCAAGGTTAGAGCAAGAATCATCAAACGAAGCGAGAGAAAAAGACTTGCGCACATTAATAAGTTAGTCAGTAGCCAGCCCTTACTCCCACAAAAGCTAGGTAGGATCAGCAAGAAACACAAGAAAGGAAAAAGAGGTGACAGGAGAAGAACACATTAATAACGTATCTATTTCCAAGTTGTGCGATTCGATCACTTAGCATAATAAACATACACACCTCCAAGTTCTCCGACGGTAAACTGTTGAGCGCGGAAACTGAAAATAACCACTCGTTTCCTTCGAGCTTCAGTGAAAAAGAAATCTAATTCGCAAACGTACTGCGTTGTGATAACAGAGAATATATATAAGTTACTACAAATATATCACCTAGCACAATAAATATAAATGCCTTAAAGTTTGTCGTAACTAAACCGCTTAGCACAAAAGCTATCGATACCCGCTAGACCCAAGTTTTCTTCGAGCGTGACCCCCAAACCGGCAAAATTGATTCCCCGTCGACCGAGGTGGTGGGGCTGGACACCCCCGCCAAGAAGAAGAACCGGTGTAAGACATGGCTGCGCTTCTACCTCTCCGCCTTCTTCACTTTAGTCGCCTGCTTCAGCTCCTTCGCCTTTCTCTTCCTCGTGCCGTTCATCATCGACCCGGCATTCTCGACCATCTTCGCCGACTTCGATCCGGAGCCGCGGACGTGCGTGACCCGGGCGTCGGAGTTCCTCTTTGGCGCCAGCAACTGTTCGTGGACGTCGTGTCAGGAGGGCTGCACAACGGACGTCTTTGAGTGCTCGCACATCTTCGTCAACTTCAAACTGGACAAGGAAGGCAAGCTCAAAAACCACACTTTCCTAACCGATGAGGATTTTGATCAGGTGGATTGGGACGAGAGCGACGCCAGACTCTACCCAAACGTCAAGGGCTGCGGGTACCCTCCTACCGTCAACTGCACCAAGTTCAAGCAGAACTACAGCGAGGTCGGCAAGATATTCCCGTGTTACTACTCCCGGGAACAGCCGCTACTGGTCCTGACGAGCCTGGACATCGATGGGATCAAGCGGGACCTGGTGTACGCCATCGTGGTCCCCTGGGGGTGCTTCCTGGTCTCCATACTCTACCTACTGTTTACCTACGCGGGGATGAACAAGCCGGACGAGGAGGACGATCAGCCGCAGGAGGTCAGCTCGGCCAAGGCTTCCAAGGAGGCGTCCAACTACTCCCTTCGCTCCATCGGCAAGACCATCAACCAGGGCATGAGCAAGCTGAGAGGCGATCCGGATGACAAGGGGTACGTAAGGAAGCGTTAATAAGTCATGTCTCAGCCGTCATTATGTTTGGCTCGCTCTGTGCTGTATTAATGTCTGTCAGATGTTGAATAGGGCGAGTAAGTGTAGTGCTAAAAAGTCATGTCTCAGCCGTCATTATGTTTGGCTCGCTCTGTGCTGTATTAATGTCTGTCAGATGTTGAATAGGGCGAGTAAGTGTAGTGCTAATAAGTCATGTCTCAGCTGTCATTATGTTTGGCTCGCTCTGTGCTGTATTAATGTCTGTCAGATGTTGAATAGGGCGAGTAAGTGTAGGAACATGTTTATATATCTCACTCAAAAACAAGAAATCATGTTTACATATTGCTGATACCAATTATTGATCAAAATATACTGGGTGCCGAGACATCACTTATTTGGCCAACTGTACCTAAGGGCTTCAGTCCCCGCATATGATTCCCGTTTTCTTTCCTTTGTTATTTCTATCATTCCAGATGGAGATTTCATACATACCATCTATACTTTGTGTCAGAGATTCTGGAAAAATTATGGCATTAGTTCCAGCTGATTTGCTTGAGCTACTCGGTGGTCTAGTGGTGTAGGTGCTGGAGTGCTGCACTACTGGCCTGGGTTCGAACCTTGCCTGGGGCATTACACAGAATATTAATTATTAAAACCTTTGTTTAGAAGGACTAATTACTACAATAAGAGACATTCGAGACAGTTGCAAAAGCCAATCAGCTGGAATTATTGACATATAGGGTAGGGGGGGGGGGGTCGTTATTGACATATAGGGGGGGGGGTCGTTATTGACATATAGGGGGGGGGGTCGTTATTGACATATAGGGGGGGGGGGTCGTTATTGACATATAGGGGGGGAGGGTCGTTATTGACATATAGGGGGGGGGTCGTTATTGACATATAGGGTAGGGGGGGGGTCGTTATTGACATATAGGGGGGGGGGGGGTCGTTATTGACATATAGGGGGGGGGGTCGTTATTGACATATAGGGGGGGGGGGTCGTTATTGACATATAGGGGGGGGGTCGTTATTGACATATAGGGGGGGGGGTCGTTATTGACATATAGGGGGGGTCGTTAATATAGGGTAGGGGGGGGGTCGTTATTGACATATAGGGTAGGGGGGGGGTCGTTATTGACATATAGGGTAGGGGGGGGTCGTTATTGACATATAGGGTAGGGGGGGGGGGTCGTTATTGACATATAGGGTAGGGGGGTCGTTATTGACATATAGGGTAGGGGGGGGGTCGTTATTGACATATAGGGTAGGGGGGGGGTCGTTATTGACATATAGGGTAGGGGGGGGGGTCGTTATTGACATATAGGGTAGGGGGGGGTCGTTATTGACATATAGGGGGGGTCATTATTGACATATAGGGGGGTCGTTATTGACATATAGGGGGGGGGTCGTTATGGACATATAGGGGGGGGGTCGTTATTGACATATAGGGTAGGGGGGGGGTCGTTATTGACATATAGGGTAGGGGGGGGGTCGTTATTGACATATAGGGTAGGGGGGGTCGTTATTGACATATAGGGTAGGGGGGGGGGTCGTTATTGACATATAGGGTAGGGGAGGGTCGTTATTGACATATAGGGTAGGGGGGGGTCGTTATTGACATATAGGGGGGGGGTCGTTATTGACATATAGGGGGGGGGTCGTTATTGACATATAGGGTAGGGGGGGTCGTTATTGACATATAGGGTAGGGGGGGGGGTCGTTATTGACATATAGGGTAGGGGGGGGTCGTTATTGACATATAGGGGGGGGTCGTTATTGACATATAGGGGGGGGGTCGTTATTGACATATAGGGGGGGGTCGTTATTGACATATAGGGGGGGGGTCGTTATTGACATATAGGGGGGGGGGTCGTTATTGACATATAGGGGGGGGGGTCGTTATTGACATATAGGGGGGGGGGGTCGTTATTGACATATAGGGGGGGGTCGTTATTGACATATAGGGTAGGGGGGGGGGGTCGTTATTTTGCCAGAGTTGCTGAAACAGTTATAGTTCTGTTTACGTCTACAATTATATGTTACGTTGTTTATCCTCCTCTCTGTTTATAATATGTTACCAGATAGCAAACTCATACATACCATTCAATTCTGTTCACGTGTATAATTCTTCATCATGTTGTTTCGCCTCCGTTATAATATTTTACCAGATAGGAAATTCATACATCAAATCCCGGTTTTCTGTTCACGTAGCATGATTCTTTTTTGTCTCCCCGTTTCCTTTCTCCCTCGTGTTTAGCCCCATTATTTATGAGATTTTTAGACGTTCAGACCATTGGTTTGGCGATTTTGAGACCTTTCGCCCCATTTCTGTCAATTTTAAGACCTTTCATGCCATTTCGGTGATTATTTTTTTGTCTCCCCGTTGTCATGTTATATTTCCTTTATCATTATTGTTGTCCATCTGCAAACAGAGGAATTATACACATTTTGTATCAGTGTCCCCCCCCCCCCCCACCTCTCCCACTGTATCATACCACCGCTGGCTTTTCAGTTCACATGGCAATTTACCCTTATCGTTGTTGTTGTTGTTGTTTTTATGGGGGGGGGGTATTTTTATTTTTCGTGTAGTAATTATTTTGGATCTGGTAGCTTCAAATTTTAAGTTTTATTAATCGTAGTCATGTACTGAACCCCCTCAGACATAAGTTGCTAACTTACTGATGGGGTGGCGGAGCGCCCAGTATTTCCCTCAAAACACTTTCTCTGACGCTGAGGTACCGGTAGAAGTCGGAGCTATTTGGGGTTGCCACCAATCGACATATTCTGATCTAACTTACCTAACTTACTGAGCTCAATATGACGCAAATGCGTCATATAACTTACTTACTGAGCTATTACACTAAGTTCATATGACGCAATCGCATCATATGATACCTTTGGGCAACACCGCCATATGACGCAATCGCGTCATATGTGACGGAGGGGGTTAACCTTTAACTGTCTTGATGGTGTAATGGTTAGGGAGTGCTTAGGATTTGTATGTGGTATCCCAGTTTGGTTCGAAACCCAGGAGGATCACAAGCTTTCATAAATTTCCTCTATTCCTGTTCACATTATAATAATCCATTAATGATATATTTAATGTAGAATTTCTTATGTCTCTTAGTTTGGACATCATTTTTGAGGGGGGATGGTTTATTATTTGGTTGATTATTTATTTTTGTCGGCCAGAGTGGACAGAAGGGTGCTGAGCTGGTATGGACATGTTGAGCGAATGGGAGATGAAAGACTTACAAAAAGAGAGTATATGAGTCAGATACAAGGGGAGGTAGAGGGGTAGGAAGACCTCCATTGAGATGGAGAGATTGTGTAGTACAAGTGTTGGAAGATAGAGGAATGACTATAGATCAGGCAAGAGAAGTGGTAATAAATAGGAATGAATGGAGAATGATTGTGAATAGATGAGTAAAAACGCGGTCGTTTGGGAGAGGGGGTCGGGCGCCAGTTGGACTAGATAATAGTCCGTCAGGTGCCTGGCCCGGGGAGCCGGTATTATATGAAGGGTCATGCCTGGATGTGAGGTGGGCGGACTTGTGGTGGTAAAGCTTTGCTGCGTGTCTGCCTGCTGAAACTGGAACCTCTCCGGGAGGTCTGGGACCTGGGATTCTTTTGCTGGAGACCCTAATTGGGTCTGGGTCTTTGTGTCTTCTCCTGGGCGACCTAGATATGCGTGAGTTTTATGTATTTATTAATTTTGTGTATTTATTTTATTTATTTATTATTTTTTTGTATTTATTTTATTTATTTATTCATTTTTTGTATTTATTTTATTTATTTATTCATTAATTGTTTTTTTTTGTTTTTTTTTTTTTTTTTTTAATTCACTTTTTGTATTTATTTTATTTATTTATTTATTTATTTTTATTTTTAATTTATTTTATGTTTTTGTCCCTGATCAGGCTTTGTCTCGAGTCGGCCAGAAAATCAGACCATCTCCCTTAATTGTTAAAATTGCTTGTAATTGCACATTGTAAAATAAATATACCATAAGAAATACATAAGATATCTCTACCAATACACACACACACCTAATTATTTTTTTTTTCTATGTGAGTGAGGGAGACAAAAGGCAGAACTGCCTGTATCGAGTGCCTCCCCCAGAGTTGAAAGAGTGACAGGGCTAATATCAAGGAACGTTCGAGCCAAAATGCCTGGACACACGGTGTTTGAAGCAATTTAAGTCATAGGAAGAGGGAAAGACTGATTCTGGGAGAGAGTTCCAGAGCTCATCAGTTGAATAGAAGAAAGACTGAGAACAAAGTTTCACTCTTGGGTTGGAGAGTTGCACAGAGTAAGGGTGGGATTGTGTTGCTGGAGGGGCATAGGAATGGGGGAGGGGTTTAAGAACATAAGAAAATGGGAGTCTGCAGAAAGCCGATTGGCCCACACAAGGCAGATCCCATTCACACTTAACCCTGCTCTGCTACCTGTAGGTTAGCCTGGCGCGAATTTAGCTCAATTTTCCACTGTATTCGGATGCTAAAATGCCGTAGTGTAAAATCTAATCTTAAATCCAATTCGCAAGATCAATATAACTCAAAATTGTCCCTATTTTTTGGTGTTTTCGCAGTGTTAGTTCCGCGGAATCTCTCTTGCATCGCCGAAAACCTGCGCGGCGACCATTTCAGACCTACCCCAAACCATACAAAGTGGGCCAAATCTAGTGGAAAAGGTATGTTTTTTGGAAATTAGGCTTGCTTTTTTGATAGCTTGGGTTGAATTTTTTGTATTTTGGTAATTTGCTCTCTTTTTCCCTCCCTCTAGCTCTCTCTCTCTCTCTCTCTCTCTCTCTCTCTCTCTCTCTCTCTCTCTCTCTCTCTCTCTCTCTCTCTCTCTCTCTCTCTCTCTCCCTGCAACCGTTTCAGACCTACCCCAAACCATACAAAGTGGCCCAAATCTAAAAGAAAAGGTACATTTTTTATAAGGATTGCAGGGGGAGGTTTCGCTTGCTTTTGGCTTGCTTCGTAGCTTGTTTTTTGTTTTTTATTTTGTTATTTTCTTAGATCACTTGGATTATAGTTGGTTTGTTTTTGTTTTTGTTTGTTTTGGTTTACTTGGTTTATAGCTTGAGTATTTTATTATTTTATTTTCATAGAAAAAAAAATATTATAGTTATTATTATTTTATTATTGAGTATCTTATTATTATTATTATGGTTTAATTGGTTCATAGTTTATATTTTATTTATTATTATTTTTTTTTTTTTTTTTTTTTTGGTTTACTTGGTTCATATTTTGTTTTTTAAATTTTGGTTAACTTTGTTCATAATTATTTTTTCATTTATCTATTAATTTATTTTTTTATTTTTGGTTTACTTGATTTATACTTTTTTTTTATATCTTGGTTTACTTGGTCCATAGCTTATTATAGTTTTTTATATATTTATTCGTTTTTATTTGGCCATAGTCCGGTTCCTCCTAAAGTAAAGGATTGCTAGCTCGGTAGGAAAAAGTCGACACTTAAATGGCACAAAAGGTCTTGAAATTTGACAAAGAAATGGGGCAAAAGGTCTTGAAATCGCCAAACTAATGGGGTTAACGTATTAAAATCTCAAAACGAATTGGGTTAAACATGAGGGAGAAGGAGGCCCAGATATAAACAAAAGCTTCCCCTTAAAGAGACCATAATTTTCCACACCTATTCCCTGGCTAATTCTACCCAAACAATAGAAATATTAGTTGGATTACTCTAGTCGTTCTTTGAGTTATAGAAGTTAGTCGTCAAATTTTTTGGCCTGAATATATTGAGTAATTCATATTTTTTCACCAACCAACTTTACTTCTAAACTCTACTCCCCGCCATGGAGTGGCTTCGGTCACCCAGGCTTTATTGTGGTCGGCAGGGAGGGTTCTGTTGGGGCGCCCGTTTATGGCCTTGGCCTTGCTCGGGGCCTTGGGGCTGTTCGGCCAGGCAGCTTGGGGAACAACAACAACAACAACAACTTCTAAACTTAATTAATGAAATCAATAAATACATGTGGCACTCCAAGGGCTAGAACCTAGGATACTCACACCGAAATTCCGCGCACTATGCATTACGCTATCAAGTCATAAAAAAGATTCCGAGCCTAAATTTTGACACGATTCGCGTTGTAAGCTTTTGTTCACCATCTTTTTAAAGTTTTAGCGAGGCGATTCGCATCCGTGAAAGAACATTTTATGGGGCACAGATCTCTAAGGACCGACCTCGCTATGAAATAACAAATACATTGTACATAAGAACATAAGAAAACGGGAGTCTGCAGAGAACCGATTGGTCCAAACAAGGCAGATCCCTTTCAAAATCAACCCATCTAGTTCTAGAATAAGCTATATTATGTAAACAATATATCATTATCACATATTATTATTACATGGAACTATTTCAAGCATGTGATATATATATATATATATATATATATATATATATATATATATATATATATATATATATATATATATATATATATATATACAGTATATATACTGTATACTGTATATATACTGTATATATATAATTGTTTTTGTTTATGTAATTGTATATTTATTCATTTATTCCCCCCCTGCATCGGTTTTGAGTTAATTCAATTACATAATTTCATTATATTCATTATACAGTACCTGCTTAATGATATGTGTCTATATATGTACAAGCAATACCTTTATATGTGTTATGGTCATGTGTAAAATTATCTATTTCTCAATGTATCAGTATATATATATATATATATATGGGTGTCGCAAAATAGGTTTGCCAACCTCCAAAAAAGGTAAGAAAATATTGCATATAATAGTAATCCATACTTCGAAAAATATAGTGTATATACAGTATATATATACAGTATATATAATTACATCCTGACGTTTGGCACACCTATTTTTGGACATCTTATTTACTGTTGAAGCTTATATATGTATTTATATTAATATTATCATTATCATCATTATTATTATTCCCATTGTTATAATCATCGCCGTACTGTTATTAATCATGGTATTCTTAATCATAATCACCATAATCATTTTCATAATCCAAGTATTCATTGTCTCTCTCACTGTCAGCTTAACCCTATCAATATTTGACAGTTTATACCTTCTCTCTCTCTCTCACTTTCCAGGTCACTATCTCTTCTCAGTTACGAACATGATTTTGACAATGACAATGAAATCTAAACGATGTGAGTAAAACGTGCAAAGAATATATAATAGACCACGCAGAAATATATATTATCTTGTCATAGAAAACGTACGGTACTCCAGTAATATTTAGGCTGGCGTGCTGGGCATCGCTTCAGATTATTACAATTCAAAATTATTAACTTTGATTCGCTGAGTTAACCCCATTGGGGATCAAAAACGCAATTTGTTTCTATATTTCTGGCTATTATTGGACGATTTTATTCAGATTAGGAAGGGTATATGGCGGTCAAAGGGTTGATTGCGACAGTCTTTAGCCTTTTAACTCCCACAGATCCTTCCGTAGCTGTTTAAATCATCTTATGATAGCCAGAATACAAAGTTAAAATGCGTCATAAAAGAAACAACACTCGCAATTCATTTCGACTATTTTACTTGCATACAATTAAGATCACGACGAGGAACAGAGCTTATGTGGGTAACTGTACATTTCTTGATAAAAGTATCAAAATTGGAACACACAGTCAAAAAGGCAATAATGTCAAAATTGGATAGGAAACCATCATAGGTTTAACCTATATTGGCTTTGGCAGCCCATTTTCAATAAATTTTCATTAGAGTTCTGAAACACTGATTTTTGGCCCAAACTGTATATCGTGGTAGAGATGTCAAAATAGTCTCAAAATGACTCGTCTGACCAAAGGAAACAATTTATATTCAGACAAAGTTTGGCTAACGTTGACCGTTTGACTTGTACTGGTTCTGGTAGTTTAACAAAGTAGTGGTGACTGGCAACCTTTCTAACCAGTTAGCATCAGGATAACAAACTATAGAACACTGTACGGGTCAAACGGTCAACATTAGCCAAACATTGTCTGAATATAAGTTGTTTCCCTTGTCCAGACGAATCATTTGAGACTAATTTGACATCTCTACCACAATATACAGTTTGGGTCAAAAATCAAATTAATAAAATCTACATTTCAGCTATTCGTTTTGCTATTCGAGGGTATATAATAAGCCAGAATTTATGTCTTAGACTGTACCTTATGTAATTGAATCAACATAATCTAATCATAATTTAATCGTCCGAAGTGAAACCCAGTGTTCCAGCCTACACTGTTAGAAATGAATGGCGTAAAAAAGGTATATAAGATCATTGGGTATTTTGATAGTGATTTACCTTTCTATCCTTATAAAAGATGGGTTTATTACCACCAATATACCTTTAAATGGGTATATCATTAAAGGCATAAAAGATCATTGTGTATATTGATAGTGATTTACCTTTCTATCCTTGTATTAGATGGGTATATTACTACCAATATACAGTACCCTTTATATTAGGGTATGTCTTTAAGGACGCTCCAATAAACCACTTGCGAGTTTCATGTTATAAGGAAGTTGGAGCCGTAAACATCAATATTGAACAGAAATACAATAATAATGTAGACCCCCCCCCCCCCTCCCTCTTTATCCCTCAACTTCCCCCTCCTCCTTTATTCTACTTTTTCCCTCCCACCTCAAATATATCCAGTCACCCTCCTCTACACTCCCTCTACCCCCTCCCTCCTTCCTCATATATCCACGAGAGATGGCTAATCTCGTCAGTGTCTCGAGAGACGTCCAAGAGAGTAGAACTATGTCGCATTCCTTCGTACGCATTTGCCACCTCTCCCGTCACAATAATGTTTTTTCACTGGATATTTGCTCTTTACACCAATTTTCTGGTTCTTCAATGTTCACATGTTCATTATACAAGTAAAATATGTGCATATGGTGCAGTAATATTGCTTTATATGGTAAATCTTCATATTTGTTTTCACCAACCCACCAATTTATTTACAAATGTACCTAACTAATGAAATCAATTAAAGTTATACATTTTGTCTGAATTGACCTTTTAAGCTCCGGCATTGGCGGACGTTTAAAAAACATATCTGTCGCACTTTACGAGTTTAATCTGCTAAATATCGATGGCTACAGCTCCAACTTCCTTATAGCCTGAAACTCGCAAGTAATTATGTACCCTATTCATACCTTTTTTAAGCCCATACATTTTGACAGTGTATTTAGCGGCTTGTATGCATGATTCATTACGACTGACGCGGGCGCTCAGTTCGGCTTGTCAAACTAAGCACTGTGAAATACGCGTGTGCAAATAGAACACATAGACTCTAGTCTATACCATGTGAGGAGGAACACTTAACCACTTCTGTACCGGCGACTTCTTTTTTATCATATTCTAACTATATTTAGAATTTTGTACAGTTTAAGAAGGATCTCTGGTAGTAATAAGGGTTAATTGAGATCCTTCGAAGCTTGTTACTTGCTCGAGGCCCTTCTTAAACTGAATAAAATTGCCTAATAGTTGCTAGAATATAATGAAAAGGATGTCACCAGCACTGTACGGGTTAACCTAGACAGGAACAATACCGGTACACAGTAAAGATGATCTGTTGAAATGTAACAGGATTGATAAAAAGTG
>CM064481.1:31729911-31804911 GCA_032716605.1 Paralithodes platypus
TGGTAATTATATAAACTTGGTGTTAATATGAAGCAGAGACATAGTAGTTTCATATTTTTCCATTAAGTATCGAGAAATCCGCTGCTAAGGATTTCAATTTACCGTCAGATGAAATGAAACAAGGGTATAGTTCCCTTATAGTTTATCTAATTGTACGGTCGCGCTAATAAGTCATGTCCCAGCTGTCATTACGTTTGGCTTTGTCAGTGCTGTATTAATGTCTGTCAGATGTTGAATAGGGTGGGTAAGTGTAGGAACATGTTTGTATATTTCACTCAATATGTAGAAAGGAAGCTTAGATATTGCTGATACCAATTATTGATCAA
Source organism: Paralithodes platypus (assembly GCA_032716605.1). NCBI lineage: Eukaryota > Metazoa > Arthropoda > Malacostraca > Decapoda > Lithodidae > Paralithodes > Paralithodes platypus. The sequence goes on from CM064481.1 coordinate 31,730,238, forward strand.
AACATACTTGGTGCCGAGACATCACTTATTAGCGTGACTGTACCTCACTAAATTCAACCTAGTTGCTGCCCAAATCGGCCCTCCGCCACGGCCATGTCAAAGTCCAAGTCTCTCACTCTTGTCGTCTGTAGCGGGGAGGACCCTGTACCCCTGAGACACAGGAGTGCAGACCCGAGAAGAGAGAAAGAGAGTCGGTATCTCATCCCTGTTATGACTTGACTTCTATACTGGCTTTTGTATCTGTAAATGCACTACAAACCTATTTAAGGGGGTGACCTGTTTTTGTTCTGTCCTTTTCTATCTTTCTCTGGCTTGTATCCATTCGGCCCCATTCAGCCTACTGTTTTAAGACGTTTATCCCCATCCATACTGGTGAGCGGTAGCGAACCAGCATATTTTTAATTTTTGTTTGACAGCAGGCTAAATTTGTAAATTTTTCGGTAGAAAAATTTCTCCGGCGAAGCCGGATTTCTTCATATAATGCTGGCTCGCTCTCGCTCGCCAGGAAGAAATCGACACCTAGATGGGGATAAACGTCTTAAAATAGTTGGCTGAATGGGGCCGAATGGATACAAGCCAGAGAAAGAGAGAAAAGGACAGAAATAACAGCCAGCAGGTCACCCCCCTTAACCTGGTAATTCTGCTAAATATCGATGTCTACGGCTCCAACTTCCTTATAGCCTGAGACTCTGGTGAATAGTAGTAGTCGTAGTATTTAGGAGTAATTTGACTAGTAATTATGGGATTATAGAACATTTCGACAGTTTATTCTGGCTACCATTGGGCGATATTGTGCAGCTTAGGAAGGAGCTGCGGGAGTCAACAGGGTCCAAACTGGTCCACTCAACCCTCTGACTTCCACACACCCTTCCTAATCTGAATCAAATCGTCTAATGATAGCCAGAATAAACAGTCATAACGCGTCGTGATTTCCAAAGGGCCTTGGTCGGCAACCCGTCTAGGGGAGTAAACCAAAGGGTGGTGGATGGACTAGCCACCCACCGCTGTTGTCAAAATAGTGTTTAACCCCTTCTGTACCGGCGACGTCTGTTTTAACTATTCTATTAGCCGGTGTTTGTGCCGTTTCATAAAGGGCCTCCAGCAATTAACAGGTTCGAAGTATCTCTCTTAACCCTTTTCAGTACCACAGATCCTTCTTTACGGGGAGATTTCCACTTGAGGGATTTTTTTCTGGACCGCTTTCTCCCTCATGTTTAGCCCCATTGCTTTTCAGATTTTAAGACGCTCACCCCATTAGTTTGGCGATTTTAAGAACTTTCGCCCCAGTTCTGTCAATTTAAAGACCTTTCGTGTTACTTCGATGTCGAATTTTTTATGGCGAGCGATAGCGAGCCTTGTAATTTAAGGGGAACCGGCCTTTGGCCGGGAAATTTTTCTACCGAAAAATGTACAAATTTATTTTGAAAGGGGGTCTAGAGGGCGTAATCATAAGCTTGTTGGAGGTCTAGGAAACAAACTAAAAATCTCCCCTTAAACTGCACAAAACCATCTAAACAAAGCTACAATAAAATGGAAAAGACGTTGCCGGTACAGAAGGGGTTAAAACACACAAAAGAGGGGAAACGATGATAATAAATACTGCATTTGCGTATATGATTAGTCTATTGTTGTCCCAGCTGAGGGTTAATTGTCATGTGTCATCTTTGTCACTCGGCTATAAGGTAGATTTTGTTGGGAAAGATGACGTTAATTATTCTGAAAACTTGGCATTAATACGACACACAGCCGTAGTAGTTTCACATATTTCCGTTAAATATCGAGAAATCAGCTAATAAGAGATTCAATTTACGATCAGCTGGAGACAAAAATAGAGTATAGTATCTGAAATCTCGTAAATACTATAGAATGTTCAGAAGACAGAGGAAAAAACTTATTATAGTGAATTTGAGGTCAGCCATACACCTTTCCCATGTTCTAAAACCGAGTAAATTGTCTCGTGGAAGGCAAAATTAACCCTCTGAGGATCATGACCTGTTTTGACATTTTATTCTGGCTATCATTAGACAATTTTATACAGCTTAGGGTGAAATTGTGGGGCTATAGAGTTAATTGAGTTATTATTATTATTATTATTATTATTATTTATATATTTGTTTAATCTATTTATTTATTTATTTACTTTTGTATTCCAAATTACTCCCTCTCGGGCATAGGCTGAGAACCTGTACATTCAACGGTGAAGCCTGTGAGGTCTCGTTTCAGTCTAGGGAGTGAGGCATGTGAAGCACTTAGACCTGCAACCAGCCTTTGCCATCTTCCCTTAGCAAGATGCAAGGCGCTTGGTTGCCCACTCACGGCTCGAAGCAGCCCCATCTCTGAAGCTGCTCCGCCTTTTGTGCTTCACCGTCTGACCCCCTAGACTCGGACCCTCACTCTAAGAACACCACCTATTGAGCAATTAACTCACTAGGCATTGCCCCCCTGTAGCATATTTTGAATATGGGAATATTCATACAGTGCTATTTAATCAGGGAACAATGAGGGTATTTTTGGGGCATTTCGGTGGGCTTTGCGGTAATGCACTGATACTAGGTACAGCACAAATTCCATCTCAATAATATCTTCCCATTGACATATCGGGATTCGAACTCGGGTCCATTGGATTACCAGTCCAGTGGCAAGACCACTCCACCACACCTCCCCTTATAAAATTGATTATTTACCCCTTTAATTCCTTGACATCCTTCCTAAATTGCATAAAATCATCGACTGATGACCAAAATAAAATGGACAAATACGTCCTCAAGGCGTTAATGCAATGAGGCTAAAATAAGATAGTAACACCAGCCTCATGAATCTAGAATGTTCGGAGGAGAGGGGGACATCGGAGGCGGGGGGAACGGGGGGCACGACGGTGGGGGCTACGGTGGTGGTGGGGGGGTGTGGGGTAGCTTCAAGGGACACACCCCCAGCTCCCCCCCCTCCCCCCTGGGTAACGATCTCCTCCTGGCGCCGGCGAGTCTGCCCGACGTACACCCCAGCCGCCGCGCCACGCTCCCGCCGCTTGATCGCACCCCACCGCTACCACGACCAGCAAGGTGAATAGCCATTTGATTGCATAGAATTTGCTATGGAAATTTTGCACTATTTTAAATTTCGCACTTTTAGATACATAAAGTTTGATTGCACACAATTTGTTACGGAAATTTTGCACAATTCTAATTGATTGCACAGAATTTGTTTATGGAATTTTTGCACTTTTTTAAGTATTCTTGCACTTTTAGAAACATAAAATTTGAGTGCACAGACTTTGTTATGGAAATTTTGCACTATTTTCAAACATTCTCGCACTTTTGTATACATAACTCTAATTGCTACTGTATTCTGCACCACTTCTTTATATAATTATAAACTTCTGGAATTTGACCGTCTGCACCCTTAACATGACGCACCCCGAGTGACAGCCGCTTGACTGCACAAGAATGTTATTGTTTATTGATTTTCTAAACTTTTTTCTAAATATTCTTGCAAACTTATATATGCCGCTTGAATCGTTATTTTCATCTGCACTATTTCTATATATTTTCATAAATGGTATATAATTTGACCATAGGTATCTTTTAATGGTTACCAGGTTATGAAAAACGCTATATATACAGGTATATATATATATATATATATATATATATATATATATATATATATATACAGTATATTAAAACTCGCAAAAAAAATGAAACAATGGATCACCAAGCTTTCGTCTATACCTGTTTGGAATCCATGGCTATTTTTCTACTTAAACTACATGAACACTATTACCTAAACACCCATTTCATTCAGTATCCAACCCAAAGCAGTCAATACAATGCGTGTTTTCTTATACCCTAATACCTCTGCATGATTATTGTGTGTGCATGATTCTGTGTCGAGTCTGTATTTGTTTATAAAAATATATTGATACGTTTTGGTTCATTGCTTTGTATCTCTCTCTTCTAATCTATCTATATCTCTTCTCTATATATCTATCTACAGTATATACGTATTTATGTATTTTGTATGTATTTATGTATTCTTCTATTAATCTATCTACTGTCTATCAACTAATCAATTATTATTAGTAGTAGCATTAGTATTATATACTGTATATAAGCGGAATAATCAAGATGAAAACATGGCAATTTACCATCAGCTGGAAAAATAACAATAGTTCTGTAGGTTAGGTCTGTAGTGAAATTGTTTGCGGATATTTCCTCGTCAATAATGTTTTATTGAAAATTATCCCTTACGCGAAACATCAATTAACCCTCTTGTGGATCATGACATATGTTAAGTTTATTCTGGCTCTCGTTAGATGATTTTATACAGCTTAGGGAGGATCTGTGGGAGTTAAAAGGGTAAAGACCGTCTCCAGCAGCCCTCTTGACTTTCATATGCCCTTCCTAAGCTGAATGAAATCATCTAATACCAGCCAGAAATAAGAAATGTAACGTGTCATAACATGCCGAGCGGGTTAATCTTGCTCTCTGAATATATACATTAAGCTTCTATCCTACAGCAGCTTCTGAAACTAACCCTATCCCTCTGGACCCCAGCGTACTCTGCGCTAAACCCTCTCTAAGTCCTTGTGAGTAGAAAAGTTATATCCCGTTCAGTACCAGGGACGTCCTCTTTGTGTCCTATTCGGGCCACTGTTAGACGACTTTGTTCAGCTTCGGAAGGATCGCTAGTCATAATAAGGCTTCAAACTATATCAACCGACCCTTTTGAACTACCGCAGATCCTTCCTAAGATGCCCAATATCGTCTAAATAGAGGTAGAAGGCCATATAACACACGTCGCTGGTACTAAACGGGGTTATGAATGCATGACAGTGTGTGTGCAGTGCAACCCTTATCATTCCAGGGCCTTGCGTGTGCTGTGTTGCAATCGTCACGTGGAATGGATTGCGATGTCCAATGTGTGCAACAGAACACCAATTATTCAAAATGTATATATAAACAAACGGAAAGAGATGTACCGTCGGCCATACCCTTTAGAAATTAACATATAAATATTCTTGCATACCTTACACCTAGCCACACAAGAGATAATAATAATAATAATAATAATAAATTATTATTATAAAATTATAATAATAATTAAGATAAAAATAATAAATAAAAAATCATCAGCCATACCCTTTAGAAATTAACATGTAACTTTTGTTTTTCTTTTTTTTTTCTATGTGATTGAGGGAGGCAAAAGGCATAACTGCCTATAGCGAGTGCCTCCCCCATAGTTGAAAGAGTGACAGGGCCAAAATCAAGGGACGTTCGAGCCAAAATGCCTGGACACACGGAGTTTGAAGCAATTTAAGTCATAGGAAGAGGGAAAGACTGATTCTGGGAGAGAGTTCCAGAGCTCAGTTGTTGAGTAGAAGAAAGTTTGAGAGTAACGTTTCACTCTTGGGTTGGAGAGTTGCACAGAGTAGGGGTGGGATTGAGTTGCAAGACGGGTACCACGTGCCCTACGTAAAGGAGGTGGTATGCACTGGGATAGCTCTGAGGAACACTGATTATTATAGTAGCGATAGAATAGCGAGAGAGATGCAACATTGCGGCGGAGAGAGAGAGATTGCAGAGAGTTGGTGAGTGGACGGGAGTTAATGATACGAAAGGCCTTCCTTTCAACTTTGTCTAGGAGAGCGGTGTGAGAGGAACCTCCCCACACATGTGAACAATACTCAATACAAGGGCGCACTATGCCCCTGTACAGAGCAAGAAGCTGTGCAGGGGAAAAGAACCCCCTAAGGCGGTTGAGCACACCCAGCTTCTGGGAGGCTGCCTTAGCAAGACTGGTAATATGGTCCTTCCAAATGAGAGCAGAAGAAAAAGAGACACCAAGAATATTGAGAAAAGATGAAGGGTTGATTTTTTTATTGTTGAAGAATAAGGGATAGTCCGCTGGGAGATCCTGACGGGTAGATAGATGGAGAAATTGGGTTTTGGAAGCATTAAAGTTAACAAGGTTTTCTCTGCCCCAATTGGAAATAGTATTTAGATCAGAATTTAAGAGTTCTATGGCTTCATTACGTTTGTCGTTGAGGGATTGCTGGCTGGGGCGTTTAACTTTTCTTGCAGCCCTTAAGCTAAGCCACAAGACAATATTAATGATAATAACAATAATAATAGCAGCAATAATAACAATAATAATAAAAAAAAAAACAAAAAAAAAATCATCAGCCATACCCTTTAAAAATTAACGTGTAACATTTCTTGCAGCCCTTAAGCTAAGCCGCAGAAGACAATAATAATAATAATAATAATAATAATAATAATAATAATAATAATAATAGCAGCAATAATAATAAAAGACAAAAATAAAAAAAAATAAAATAATCATCAGCCATACCCTTTAGATTTTAACGTGTAACTTTTCTTGCAGCCCTTAAGCTAAGCCGCACACACATGCCAGACGCACGATAATTTAGAGGTGCCAAGTTTCCATATCAAAGCAGTAAGTGGTTTTACAATGATAACACTTCACGTCACGTCATGTCATGCACCTACGTCACCTCACTTGACATGCAGATATGGCTATGATTTGTGCATGATTTATAAGATCTAACTATCTATCTATTGCCGGACGCCTTACTCCCCCTACGAGGGTGGCCATACACAGAATGCCCCCAAGCGGACCTATTCCCTGTGAGAGGGACAACCCGAGCCAGTTTAGTGAAGGACTTACAGGATTGACCACTCAATTTAGAATCCGTCCGACTCAGAGGCCCTCTGATCATGATCGATATTGTTGAAATAACTTTGAAAAATTGACAGAATTAATATAAACACCATATGAGGAGGAGCACTTTATTGACAGAATTAATATAAACACCATATGAGGAGGAGCACTTTATTGACAGAATTAATAAAACACCATATGAGGAGGAGCACTTTATTGACAGAATTAATATAAACACCATATGAGGAGGAGCACTTTATTGACAGAATTAATATAAACACCATATGAGGAGGAGCACTTTATTGACATTAATATAAACACCATATGAGGAGGAGCACTTTATTGACAGAATTAATATAAACACCATATGAGGAGGAGCACTTTATTGACATTTCACAGATAGCTTCTTCAGGAAAGTTGTCATTAAAGTGCTCCTCCACATATGGTGTTTATAATCATTATGATCGATATTACCAACGAATAATGTATGGAATTATGTCGTATAGTAGCCTCACTTCACTTCTATATGAGCATGAATTACAAATTGACATGACCATTTTTCACTTTATGAGAGAAACTAATCATCAAACACACGGTATCATTAACAAGAACAATTTGCCTGATAAATATATTTTATATGAGCATGATTTATAAGTTGAGACAATTGACGTTTCTACTTAACCCCTTCAGCATGATGACAACTTTAGAAATTATATTTTGGCCAACATTAGATGATTTAGTGCAGCTTAACCCGAACAGCATCAAGTGCGTAGATTTGTCACACCTTAAGTTTTGTACATTGAGCATCAAGAGCGTAGAATACTATTTAAATTTAAATTTTATTAATTAAGTTTGGCACCAAATCTGGGCCATAGGAATGGTGTGATGGGTGTTGCCACATATATATATATATATATATATATATATATATATATATATATATATATATATATATATATATATATATATATATATATATTTTTTTTTTTTTTTTTTTTTTTTTTTTCTTCTTCTATATTCCAACTATTCCCTCTTGGGCATAGGCTGAGAGCCTGCACATTCACCGCTCAACACGGTGAAGCCTGTGAGGTCTTGTTCCAGCCTAGGAAGTGAGACAAGTGAAGCACGAGCTACAACCAGCCCTCGCCAAGCTGCCATCGCAGACGCGCGGCTCTTGGTTGCCCACTCTGGCTCGAAGCAGTCCCACTTCTGAGGCTGCTTCACCTTTATGCTTCAATGTCTCACTTCCTAGACTCGGACCATCACTCTCAGAACGCCACCTATTGAGCAATTAACTCACTCACAGTGATGTATGGGGCTGAGACATGGGCTCTGAAGAAAAAGGAGAAAAGAGGGCTGGATGTGATGGAGATGAGCTGCTTGAGGAGTATGTGTGGAGTTACTCGTAGAGACAGATTGAGGAATGAAGAGATACGTAGGAGAGTGGGGCAGCAGGAACATTTGTCAGCCAGAGTGGACAGAAGGGTGCTGAGCTGGTATGGTCATGTTGAACGAATGGGAGATGAAAGGCTTACAAAGAGAATATGTGAGTCAGGTACAAGGGGAGATAGAAGGGCAGGAAGACCCCCATTGAGATGGAGAGACTGTGTAAGAAAGGCTTTGGATGATAGAGGAATGACTATAGATCAGGCAGGGGAAGTGGTGGTGGACAGGAGTGAATGGAGAATGCTTGTGAATAGTTGAGTGAACACATGGTCATTTGGAGTAAGGGGTCGGGCGCAAGTTGGACTAGATAATAGTCCATCAGGCGCCTGGCCCGGGGAGACGATTAATATGAAGGGTGTGCCTGGAAGTGTGGTGGGAGGGCTTGTGGCTTTGGCTCCGCTGCATGTCTGCCTGCCGAGATCAGAACCTCTCCGGGTGGTCAGGGGCCGGGGGAGTGCTGGAGCGACCTTGGTGACCCTGGTCTCTGGGTCTTCTCCTGGGTGACCTGGATGTGTGAGAGTTTGTGTTTTTTATCTGTTTATTTTTTGTTTTATGTTGTTTTTGTGTTTTCCCTGTTCTTGCTCTGTCTTGAGTCGGCTACCCCCAAAATGGGGATTGGGCCTGAGCATATAGATAGATAGATAGATAGAACTCACTAGGCATAGATGCTAGTCAGTGTGTTTAGACCAGACCATGAAGCTATGAGCCTACGTGGCAACACTCCCAGCTCGACCTTGAGAATACAGCCAGGCGGGTAGGTCACTGTCTAGTGGTGTTAGTGGGTGGGTATGAAGGGTCGGGAGGAAGGAAGGATGGAGATGAAAACAATAAAGGGGAAGGAAGGATTGAAAGAAATACATGAGAGAGGGAGAGGATAAATAGAGAGGAATGAAGAACAGCTAAAGAAAGTTTTTCATTTATAGATATTCACTGCCAGCACCAGAGTATGATATGAGCATGAAACTCAAACTGATATGCTCATTTTGTTACTTATATATGAAACAAATTATTATATAAAATATATAATTATAGCCTATATATATATACAGTATATATATATATATATATATATATATATATATATATATATATATATATATATATACCCAGTATATATATATAAATTTATATATATATATATATATATATATATATATACCGGTATATATATACAATTAAACAACAAATTATTTAACTCTTTTGTATTTTTTCTTACAGCGGACAGCGGGAGCCACTAGAGACCTCGTTCCAGGATAATTAGAGTGAGAGAGAGTGTGTGTGTGTGTGAGAGAGAGAATGAGTGTGTGCCAGTTTAGATGCGCCATGAAGCAAACGTGAAGACAATAAAGAACATAAACAAATAAACAAGAACAATAACAAACAACAGTAACACCAGCAATATGAAGAACAACAACTACAACAACAACAACTACAACAACAACTACAACAACAACAACTACAACAACATGAAGAAGAGAAAGAGAAAAAACAAGATGAAAGAAGAACAATAATAATAACAAAACAACAAGTACACTAAACTCACACTGATTTTAATATGGGGTGTGATCTATTAACACAATGACTGCGGCACTTGTCATAATTATGACAATTGCTTGGTCATACGGGGGTTTTGGATAAAAGTAACCTTCATTCCCTGCACATTGTCATTATAAACAAGAGCTAGAACGTATTTCAATGATATATCCCTGAAAGTAGAGGAATAGACCTTTCCAATGACACCTGAATCATGTCTGTACGACCACTGGTTGCCGTGCAACAATATTGCAAAGGTGACGCTAAATCGGTAAAAAATACAGTAGCGAGTTTGAGCGGTTTTCGTTATCCCCGAGTCTGTAAGGGAGTTGTAGATGTCTCCCACTGTCACTATACTTTGGGTTTTTTTTTCCAGCTGATGGTAAATTGCTATCTCTCTATCCTGATTATTACGATATGACCATGATTTTGTAGCGAAATATGTTGTTAATTATGAAAACTTGGCAATAATATGACGCACAGACATGGCAGTATCATATGACGCACAGACATGGCAGTATCATATGACGCACAGACATGGCAGTATCATATGACGCACAGACATGGCAGTATCATATGACGCACAGACATGGCAGTATCATATGACGCACAGACATGGCAGTATCATATGACGTACAGACATGGCAGTATCATATGACGTACAGACATGGCAGTATCATATGACGTACAGACATGGCAGTATCATATGACCCAGAGGCATGGCAGTATCATATGACCCAGAGGCATGGCAGTATCATATGAACAGAGACATGGCAGTATCATATGAACAGAGACATGGCAGTATCATATGAACAGAGACATGGCAGTATCATATGAACAGAGACATGGCAGTATCATATGACGTACAGACATGGCAGTATCATATGACGTACAGACATGGCAGTATCATATGACGTACAGACATGGCAGTATCATATGACGTACAGACATGGCAGTATCATATGACGCACAGACATGGCAGTATCATATGACGCACAGACATGGCAGTATCATATTTTTCCAGTAAGAATAAAAAAATCAGATGCTAAAGGATTCAATTTACCATCAGCTGGAAAAAAAATGGATTATAGTCACCGCCCGGACACGGGGGGCTATGGATGGGACCGTTCCACGCTGCTTAGACTCGCTCGACTGCCTCCCAGGCCCTGTTCAAGGCAGACATTCGGCAATTGTCATATAACAAGTGCCGCAGTGATGACCGTATTTTTTTATATAACAGCCCGCAGTCATTGAGCTAAACTGGTAGTTATAGATATTTTGTTTTAAGTTTTTGTTAATGTTGAAAAGGACAGGAAATGGTCTAGTGATAATAGTAATTGCAACACTAATAACAATAATAAGAAATGAATAATTATAATAATTATAATAATAATAAAAAATAATAACAATAATAATAAAAATAATAACAACAATAATAATAATTTAAATAATAATAAAAATAATAATGCAAGACAAATAACAACGAAATAAATGCAAGTAAATGAAAATGTGTTAATATACAGCTTAAATAGTTTTGATGTACAGTATATTGAAAGTGAATGTATATAGGCTACAGTAGTGGTTAGATGAAGGCTGAGGTATATGGAAGGTGATGATGATGATGATGATATGTTAATGTTGTTATTTGATGTTTAAATGTGAGATAACTTTACCTCTCTCTCTCTAACCCTTTATATATAATATATATATATATATATATATATATATATATATATATATATAATATATATATATATATATATATATATATATATATATATATATTAGCTATTTATTGTTATACTCTCTCTCTCTCTCACTGTCTCTCTCTATCTCTCTCTCCCGCTGTCAACCATATCCAATAATCCTTAAAACCGATATCAATGTATATAATAAAACACCCCCATAACCTACCCCCCTCCCCTCCTCCTTCCCCCTCTTGACCCTTGACCTTTGACCTATCATCGGCTGCTCTTAAGTTAACCCCTTCACTGCCGGCGACCCACGAGCTCCTTCTCTCATCGGCTGCGTGTATCGGAGTCTCGAGTCCACTACGAGTCAGCGTACTATTTTGGACAGAATTGGCCGCTTGTACGCAAATTAAATTGGACTGTATGCAATTAGGAACTCTAAGATACAACATAAAGTCATAAGTTCAAAGCCTTTTAATAATTGCTGAAGACCCTTTTTAAACTGAATAAAATCGTCTAATAGTAGCCTGAATCAAGTTAAAGGGACGGTCCCGGTATTGAATGGGTTAAATTTGCATAACATATAGACGTGCTTTATTAATATTGTAGCTATTATGTGATATATATATATATATATATACCGGTATATATATATATATATATATGGGGTTTAGTATCAGTAACACACTAGACCTATCTATATTTATAATACTCAATTTTATATCATACGAGACCAATGCACTATGGTAAAAGACACTAGGAATAGAAAGTATCTGTCCATCTATCTATCTATCTAATCTATTCAGCCTAATTATTTAAGACGTTTCCCTCCATTCAGATGTCGATATTTTCCTAACAAGCGGTAGCGAGCCTGCAATTTTGGGAGCTTGCTAAATTTGTAAATTTTTACTGCGAACCTACAATTCTTGAAGACATTTTTAGGCAATTAGCTAAATTTGTACATTTCAACTGTGTGGCTGCAATTTTTGGAGGAATATTTTAAAAACTAGTTAAATTTGTACATTTTTACTGCGAACCTGCAATTTTTGAAGGAATATTTAGACAACTAGCTAAATTTGTACATTTTTTAATAGAAAAATGTCTGCGGCAAAGCCGTATTTCTCCCAAAATAGCAGGCGAGCGATAGAAACAGACACCTGGATGAGGTGAAACGTCTTGAATGGATGGAACGCTCTTTCCCTAGAAATAAATAACCTAATGTGACTTTATAATGAAATGAATTAGCAATGTAAGTTTGTCATATTACCTTTATTATTATTATAAATTTATAATGCACTGGTTGCACAAGTTGCATTCCAAACGCACAAGGCATTTGCAAATTTTATTATGAATATTTCCTGAAAATGTATTATGGTATGGAAATTCCCTATGGGCAAATGTTTCCCAACCGATATATAGCCTATATATATATATATATATATATATATATATATATATATATATATATATATATATATATATATATATATATACTGTACAGTATATATATGTATATATTTATATATATATAATTCTCTGTATATCTTATAAAATCATGTGAGGTACTAAATGTTTATATACTCCCAGCAGGACTCGAACCACCAACAGTCAGAACGAGTGTCCATGCTTTAATCCACTATACCATGGCATGATACTAAGGTTAAATATCCTTGATCACGCCATGGTGTAGTGGACTGAAGCATGGACACTCATCCTGACTGACGGTGGTTCGAGTCCGGCTGGGAGTATAAAACATTTAGTAGCTCATGTGTATATAGGAGATAAACTTGATAGATATATATATAATTCCAATTTAAAATACTTGCTATAATATTGTTGGACCACTATTCAATGCTCTATCACACAGTTTTGCTCATTGAAAAAGAAGAAGACATTATTAAGACAAATAATTTTCAGAATTTTGTACCAGCCCCTTTCAAAACCCTATATATTTAGATTTTAGCCCCCTTGAGGATTATATATATATATATATATATATATATATATATATATATATATATATATATATATACTATATATATATATATATATATATATATACAGTATATGTATATTGTATAAACTTATGTACGGGCCACAAGCCACTATTCACATGGAAATATATGTAGGTACTTATAATATATGTAGGTACTTATAATATATGTAGGTACTTATAATATATGTAGGTACTTATAATATATGTAGGTACTTATAATATATGTAGGTACTTATAATATATGTAGGTACATATAATAAAAACAATACTATTATACAATCGCCACTACTCTGTAAAATATATACACTTAAAAAAAGGTAAATTGAAAGGTAGTTAGGGCTGTGAAAAAAGGTGTATTTGCCTTTCTGTCCACATATTGGGTGGGTTTATTACCACCAATATACCTTTGTAATTAGGCTATTAATATATTGATGGTGATGTACCTTTCTATCCTTGGATTAGATGGGTTTATTACCACCAATATACCTTAAATATGGCCAACCTTTTCTTGTCTAATTATATTATATATACAGTATATATATATGTAGTATATATCCATCTATCTATATATTATCTATTCATATATATACGACTATAATATATATATTATTTCTTTAGATGTGAACTAGGCACATTTTAACACTCCATAATGGCAGTGTCACGCAAGCAATTTTTCCGGCAATTTTTACGGGCAATTGTAATCTGGCAGTTTCAAATTCTAAGTTTCACATTGCTGTGGCTCTTCTAGGGAAGAATATGCTGAGGTGGCTATTTTCCCACTACCTAAGACAGAAATGAGGCAAAAGTTCTTAAAGTCGCCAAACTAATGAGGCGAACGTCTTAAAATCTCAAAAGGAATTACAGTAGGCTAAACATGAGGGAGAAAGGGGTCAAGAATAAAATCCCTCAAGTGGATATCTCTCCTTAATAGGACGGATATATATATGGTGTGGAGGTAGATGTGCTGGAAAGTGTGAAAAGGAACACCTTGAGATGGTTCGGCCATATGGAACGTATGGGAAGCGAGAGATTGACTAAGAGGGTGTACGAGAGCGAGGTGGAAGGACAGAGAGGGAGAGGTGCACCGAAGGAGAGGTGGAAGGATGGAGTGAAGAAGTATATGGATGAAGGCGGTGCTGGTTGGGAGGGGCGTTGACTGACTGGGGACAGAGGTACATGGGGGGGCGGTTCGTTCGTGGCCACCCCTTCGGGGATCACGGTGTCAGGCAATAGATAGATATAGATATACGTCGGCCGCAGCGAAAGGATTATACCACCTAACATAATCTACCTTCGATCTAATTTCCGATTCCAATGCGAAAGTCTCAAAATATTATGAAAATATAACTTGCTCATCAAAAATTGCCGGAAAAGAATGTATGTGTGAGATGCTGCCTTAATTTTAGGTTGAGTTTTGTATGGAGGAATAATAATAATCATGTAGTGTAAAGCCCCATAGATGCACTGTCAGAAATATAGGTTACGAAAAAGGTATATGAGAGCAAAGGGTATATTGGTAGTGATTTGCTTTTCTATTCATATATTGTATGTATGTATGTATATACTCAGGCACATATCCCATTGCTGGGGGTGGCCGACTCGAGACAGAGTCTGAACAGAAACAACATTGAAGGGTTCTAATTCTCAGGGTTCGGGATCACTTTCGCGTTCCCTCACCCCTTTCTATGTCTCGATGAGTAGGAGAATTATACGAAGGGAGGAGGATTCCTAGCCCACTGCCCCCAGAAGAAAAAGTAGGACAGTAAAATGAGACAGACAGAAACGGCTAAGGTTGGGTAGATGATGCCAAACCTCACTCTGGGCAGGACCAGCCCTAACCCGATCCATGGGTATATTTCGAAATCCTTGGGAATACTGTGAGTGATTCACCTCTCTCGCCTTGTTAATGATTATGGACACGTTAAATCCCTGTTGCATGCCTTTTTTTAACCCATATTTCTTACAGTGTACACGCTGTGATTTTCGGCATTGTGATATAATAAATTATTGTCAAAGTCTATGATTGACCTTTCTTATTTCCAAAACACCTAAATTGCCCCTTATGTACGGTGGCGCCAATAGGTCGTGTCTCAGCTGTCATTACGTTTGGCTCGCTCTGTGCTGTATTAATGTCTGTCAGATGTTGAATAGGATAGGTAAGTATAGGAACATGCTTGTATATCTCACTCAAAAAGAAGAAATCATGTGTAAATATTGCTCATCCCATTTATTGATCAAAACATAATTAGTGCCAAGACATCACTTATTAGCGCGACTGTACGGAGCGCTGGTGCTGGTGGGGTACAACAGTGCTGTGTGGTTTTGCACATGCGCGATGACTTTGATTTTTTTTTTTTTTTAATATATTGTATTATTTTTCTTAGACTAACCTAACCTAACCTAACTGAATTTTCTAAAATAAAAATACAAGCCCAAACATATCGAACACTAGACCTCTTGGGTGTCAGCCCGAACTGTTACCTCTGAGCTACAAGACAGCATGCTGGACATGTTTTGAAAGGCCTAGTTAAAGAGGAGAAATTCAAAGTTGTCGCGCATGCACAGATCCACACGGCACCCAGCACCGCCGCACCGCACCAGCACCAGGACCTGTAGTCCGCTTGGACATGTTTCTCTACCCGGTACAACATAATGTACTGACGGTAGAGAAGACCGTAGTACAGAAGTGTAATGGGAACACCGACCTAACAACACATATAGTATTTGTTAAAATAACTTTGAAAAATTGACAGAATGAATATAAACACCATATGAGGAGGAGCATTTTTTGACATTTCGTAGATATCTTCTTCAGTGACCTGAAGAAGCTATCTACGAAATGTTGTCAATAAAGTCCATACTACTCTTAACCCTTACTGTACCAGTGACGGTATAGCCTATAGCCGTCAGTAATAAAGTAATTTGTCAGTATCAGCGACGGAAGATCGCCGTCAGTACTATGCGGTCCTTGTACCGAGCGGTACAAGGCACCATGACTTGTAAACACTGCTTTGAGACCTTGGCAACACTTCTCAGAGTGTATCTAAGGTCCCACAAGTGAGCTGGCTCAGTACTCGTCCAGCTTTCGGGGTGAGAGGATGCTCTCTCTCGACTCTGAAGCCATTTTGGCCACAATGTTTGGTACTGGAGGTTACATTTATAGTAATACCCTCTGGTACAGTAGGGGTTAATTCGGCAGCTGCGACAGACATGTTTCTGAAAATGCCACCGGTGCGACGTCCTCTTTAAAAGACAGTTCGGACAAAATTAGTTATATATACCATATAAAGCAATATTACTGCTTCATATGTGCATATTTTACTTGTATAATGAGTATGTGAACATTGAAGAACCAGAAAATAGGTGTAAAGAGGAAATATCCAGTGTGAAACCATATATTTGTGACGGGAGGGGTGGGGGAGCGATCGCAACATAGATGTGCTTCCTCTGCCTGGTTGAGACATACTAACATTCTGGCTATCTCTCAGGCCTTTATGAAGGAGTAGGGAGAGAGGGGGGGGGGGTGTATAGGAGGGTGACTAAACGTATTTGAGGCAGGAAAGACAATTTATAGGCTGTGGGGAAGGGAAAATATTGGATAAATGAGTAGAGGGGAAGTGGAGGGAAAAAAATGGAGGAGGGGGGGGGGGGGAGAAGGAAGGAAGGGGGAGGGACAAGACATGTGTAAGGGGAAGACAGTAGGTGGTGGAAAGGAACCGACCACCTAATCACATATTGCTTCCATTTCACCGACCCTGGGGCATTTTATATACAGTAGCCTATATATATTTGTTTTTATTTGTTTTTTTAACCATGTGCTATCTACCGGAAGTAGCATCACATTCGCCCAGTAAAACCTTCTGGAAGGAGTGTCGCAGCCCTTGGGTTAACCCAGGAAGTGAGATAAGCCTTCCGGAAGGCATGGTATTTAAACATGTATAAAAAAACTTCAAATACCGTACTAGATTCGGGAAATGTCTCAAAATTGGCTGTCACATACAAAGTAGTGGCATTTCTCAATACCACATCCTCCATTCTTCCCTCCACTTTATACCCCACCCACTCCCTCCCTCAACATCTCTCCATACCACATCCTCCACTCCTCCCTCCCTCAACTTGAGCTCTTATTTTGCCCATATATTAGCAGTCCACGGGTTAAGCAGTATACAGGGAGAGGGATACAGACAAAAACTAGATACTATACAAAGAGGAAAAACTCATTAATATATCATTGTATATATTGTTTGTATAACTATGTGGAATTACTAATAATAATAATAATAATAAGCATGTTACTTATTTCTCATAAGCGCCAATTTTTCCGAAGAATTCACTAGCGCTCGAAAACAGAAAGAAAAAAGAACAAAATCAATGCATCAAAAGAAGGCTTATATACAACACACATTTAACAATCACTAGCAGTGGCAAAATAGCCTAAACTCTATAGCCATCTGTCATGACACCTCTCTCAAGATCATAGCTTCTCTCAAAGAGAAAAGTCTTAAGTTGTCTCTTGAAGCATTCAACAGAACTCAGTTGTCTCATGGACAGCGGCAACCTGTTATACAACCTCGGAGCCATGTAGGAGAATGACCTCTCAAAGAAAGAAGACTGCTGGAAAGCCCTTGGTTCATCAAGACGAAAAGGGTCATTGTCATGACGCACAACTATGGTGTAGTTGCAATTAAGTCTTTATCTTAGCACTGTCTTGCGCACTGCCGAGGCTGGTGGGGTGCGGAGAGGTGCCACAGGGGACTGAGTCTTACCTGGGCGCTGTTTGGCACCACACCTGTGTCGGCAACAGTGTTTGCATGTTGGAGCAGTGTTGAGGCAGGAATTTATTGTTCTATAGTCCAATTGCCTAATATACAGTAGAGTCTTGTTAATGTTGTCTTTTTGTAATACTGGTAAGGCTGGTTGCAGATACTAGTGCTGCACGGGGACTCTGTTGAGTCTTGCTGAGGCACGGTTAGCACTATACCAACATCAGCCACAGTGATGACTTGGTGGGGCAGTGCTTTGGCAGGACTTTATTGTACTACAGTACACTCCAACTACTGAAAGGCAACCCCGTCTGAGCCGTTACAGTGCATGTACTGTAATGGAAAAATGACGTTAAATCGGTGTATGTATGGTGTATAACTATGTGGAATGTAACTATGATGTACTTTGTGACAATACACTTTTTTTAATTGAATTGATTTTGTTGTTGTTCCCCAGGCTGTCTGAACAAACAGACCCAAGGTCCCGAGCAAGGCCAAGGCCATAACCGAGCGCAACCACAGAACCCTCCCTGCTGTACCATCAAGAATGCCCAGGTGACCGAAGCCGCTCCCAGGCGAGGGGCTGAGGAGGGTGCGAAAACGCCCGGGACACCGAAGCCCCACCCAGGGCCCTGTGCCCCTTAACAATTATGAAGGGAAAGTTGAGTAAAACAGCTTGGTGAAATGCATGAGATGTTTAATGTTTATATATACTGTATACAGAGATGCTTCAACGTGCTACAGCCATCACACACACACACACATATACAGGCCTCACTAACTATCCGATGCCCCGATTTACGATATTATTATAAGAGGTTTTTAGGTGTTGGGGTTTGGGTTTTGGCTGGCCCAAGAACGCATCCCCATTTACCCAACTAACTTTAGGGTTCGCTATACGATTTTTCTATTTAAAGATCGGGTTTTAAGGAACGTAACCCAATCATAAATCGAGGGAGACCTGTATAAGTCTCCTCATTTTACGATCAAGTTATATACGTTCCTGAAAACCCGATCTTAACACTTAAAGAGTGGGGCCCGACTTAAGTCTGTATCTAAAAAGCAGCAAGTTAGGAGCATTATTAAGGCTTTTAAAGGGTTAAAATAGAGTGCAAATGGCCGGGAGCGCAGCAGGCCACACGGCCGACACCCAGGGCTTACCGCCGCCCACTGACTCACACTCCCTCTGTTCTCGAGAGGCCGGCAGTGTAGCCAGTAGTGAGCGTAGCTGGGAAAAATATGCCGCTATACGCTAAACTCCCATGTTGGTGGTACCACTGCATCAAAACGACGAGTGTTACGTAGCTCGTTCTGGTCTCATTTTGAAGCTTGTAGCGCCTAGGTTTTTGCTAAATACATTTCTTTTCATGCAGATCCTTGATTGATCATTCAGGAGGGCTTGAATATGCCCAAAATAGCCCAAAACCCCCCGCTAGATGAGGGTTAAAGAGAAAAATCATATAGCAAACCCTAAAATTAATGGGGTAAATGAGGATACGTTCTGGGACCAGCCAAAACCCAAACCCAAACACCTAAAAAATAATAATAATAGCATAAATCGGGGCATCGGATAGTAAGGGAGATCTGTACCCCATAAATGCTAGACTCTAAGCTCATGTAGAAAAGCAATGATAATAATATACAGGACCCGGGCAGACGCTGCTGTTGTATAGTCTTTTGGTTTATCATCAAGCAGGCATCACTCCGGCAAATTATTTGATCATTTTATTTTTAGATATTCGTACATTAACCCATTCAGTACCGGTGTCGTCCTTTGAACTTGAATCAGGCTACTTTTTGACGATTATATTCAGCTTAACCCTTTCCCTACGGGACCTGTTCTGAAAAGACTATGGAGATGACCGTGAGTGCAGCAGGCCCCCATCCACTCAGCGGGAGGCTCACCGCGGCACTGGAGCTCACAAGACATATCTCACAAGACATATTCAGTGTTGCCAACGGAAAATGTAGCGGAGCACTGCTAATTATTAGTGAATATTGCCAATATCTGTAGTAGCGTTGCGGGTGAACCCCGAGAGCTAGGGAGATCATTCTGGTGTCATTTCAAAGCTATTTTCTTCTATTTTTTTGCTGCAAACATTTAATTTCATTCAGGCACTTGTTTAAGTAATCAGGACTTTCAGGGAGTGCCTGAATGACCCTTATTATGGCAGAAAATCCCCTGCAGGTAAAGGGTTAAAAAGGGCATCCACCAATCAAAAGGCTTCGAACTATCTCACTCAACCCTTTTCACTACCACAGATACTTCTTAAGCTGCACATAATCATCTCAATATAGCTAGAATAAATTTTAAAAGATGTCACCGGTACAGAATGGATTAATTTAAAGAACCAAACATACGCTCTGATTGACTTGCAAGAATAATTTGATATCAAACAGTTAAGCCACAGTCAAATGAGCAATCTTCCGGCAATTTTAGAGGAGCAAGTTATTTTCTAGCAATATTTTGGGTGTCTCGCATTGGAATCAGCAACTGTACTGAAGTTAGATTATGGTAGGTGGCTGAAATATTATACAATTTGAAATGCTGGATGTGAAGGGAATTTAACCCTTCCGAAAATCTCTGGGCCTGGAGCGGTTTCGAACCCTGGCCAGTAGGCTTGCTAAGCTCCCGCGCTAACCACTGTACTACCACGGCCGTACAATAGAATAGCATCAAAGTTCTCCTTGAAAGAACCATGGTGGTGATAGTCTTGTGGTAGCCAATTCATGTGGTGGGTTTATAAGACTTCTCCATCAACGTCTATTTTACGCTATCCCAGACGTCAACTCAGATAGTTTTGTGGTTGCAGGATTTTTGCAGGTACAGGGTATTACACAACTTAAATTTTCACGCTGCTCGACTACAATTGCCCCTAAAATTGACGAAAAATAAGCTTATGTGATGCCGCCTTAATTCGTAAATGTATATGAACGTATTCAACCCGTTACAAATTAATTAGGCTACATACGTACTGTATATATTACAGACCAATATTAAACTTTGTAATATAGGCTTAATTTACACTACTTCACATATGGACTAACACTCCAATATAGGCACGTATTCCTGGATAAACACCATCACTGTCGCTGGTAATTACTAGAGTTTAGCCATCTTCCTAGCCACTGCCAGTCTATATTATTTTTCTTGAATCAGGTCATAACACGGTTGGTAGACCACTCGTCTGCAAACTGAGAGGTCTAGGGTTGGAGTCTGGGGTCCGCCAGTGTGTGTTATTAACAGACGACAGTGTTGTTGGTGTGCAGCGTGGTCTAGCAATCTGTGGCAACTTTCCCTTCATAATTGCTGAGGGGCACAGGGTCTTGGGTGGGGCTTTGGTTTCCCCGGGCATTTCCGCACCCTCCTTAGCTCCCCGCCTTGGAGTGGCTTCGGTCACCCGGGCTTTATTAGTAGTAAGCAGGGAGGGTTTTGTGGGGGCACTCATTTATGGCCTTGGCCTTGCTCAGGACCTTGGGGCTGTTCGGCCAGACAGCCTGGGGAACAGCAACAACAGCTGTTCACTGAAGTCCCTGATACACTAGGGCACCCACCTTAGCCCAACTCTTGAGCAGGGAATGCATGGTTGTAAAAAACTACATCATCATCAGTGGGTATAAGATATGGACCTAAGAAGGCTACGGTACCGTATATGTAGAGTTTACATATTCAAGTGTAATCTTCATGTACTTTCGAGTCTGTATCAAGTATTATTATTATTGATGATGATGATGTAGTTATTAACACAGTACACTCCCTTGATTGACAGGGTTAGGGGAGGGTGCCCTTGTTACAGGGACTTTACTGGATATTTACCATGAATCACTAAACCTCAGTGTCCAAACTCTTGATGTTTACCAGTGGCACGGCCTGGGATCAAACTGCCGACCCTTCCATCAGCAGTCAGACGTCCTACCGACCATGCTAAAGCCTGTGGTATGGTCTAGTAATTATCAACGACAATAAATAACAATAATATTCTCAGGTATTTTAATAAGCGCCACTTCTCTCTAGCCTACGCTCCGAGATTCAACAGCCAGCAGAGACCATTAACCAGCCCCTTGCTCGAGGGAGACGGCACCAACCAAGGCTCGTAAATAAAACCCGGCTAGTTGATGGGGTTTATCGAGGAATACAGACCATGGTACACAGGAAATAAGAAAGAGTTGAGCAGGCCACCAAATCACTCAAATGGTAGACTATTTCAACCGGTAGACAATTTCAACCAGCAAACCATATCAACCAGTAGAACATTTCAACTTCTATCTATCTATCTATAATCTATTTACTCATTTGTTTTCTCTCTTTTCTGGGGGTGGCCGACTCGAGACAGAGCCCGAATAAGGACAACACATAAAAAAAAAAATTCGCTCTCAAAACCTGGCTCGACTCATTTCTATTTCCTGCATAAATGGCAATAGAGTAACGTCAAGATTAACATTACTCCCAAAAAAGCATTAGTAAAAAATATATATAAACTGTATATGTATATGATCACATTTAATAACCTCGGGGCAGATCCAGTATTGAGAATTAACTCTTCTTACTACCAAAGATCCTTCTTAAACTGCACAAAATCCTCTATATACAGCTAAAATTATACAGGTGTTAAGAAAAAAAGTGGTGCTTTTGATCTGAGGGCTGCTAGACACCCCTAGGACTCACCATTGCCCTGTGATAGACCTAGGCCGATTTGGCGACTCTTTAAAAATGCAACATAAACCACATCATGTAGGGAAATTCAATTCCGCATCCAACCATATACAGTATATATGAATACCCATAAGATGCATGGTTGCGGTGTTAAGGTGGTACGTACAGTAGTTGCAAATGTGGCGCGAAATCGGCAACGAGCGGCCGTGCGAATGTGCGTATTGGTCTGGTGGAGGGAGGAAATGGGAGGAGCAGGGTGGAGGCAAAATGGTGGGCAGTTGTTGTTGTTGTTGTTGTTGTTCCCCAGGCTGTCAGACCGAACAGCCCCAAGATCCCAAGTAAGGCCAAGGCCATAACCGAGTGCCCCCACAGAACCCTCCCTGCTTTACCACTAAGAAAGCCCAAGTGACCGAAGCCGCTCCCAGGCGAGGGGCTGAGGAGGGTGCGGAAACGTCCTGGGCCACCAAAGCCCCTGAGCCCCTTAGCATTTATGAAGGGAAAGTTGAAGGGCAAAGGAAAAATGTGACACTTTGGCTCCCAGTGTAGAGTAAATGTTATTGGAAGCTCACCTCATAAACCCTGACAGTCAAACTTGTTGTTTTTGTCATTTAGTGTTTTGATACGTGTTTGACATTTCTTCTTCAGAGAGGAGCATCGCAGCCAGCCAGTAAAACCTCTCGAGAGGATTGTTGCAGCCGCTAGGTTAACAAATGAATAATCTAGCTAAAAGTATTATTATAATTATTACAGTATTATTATTATTAGGCTACTTATTATTATTATTTATATTATTATTACCCGCCCCCCAATAAATTCCTGGATCTGCCCCTGCGTTCTCTCTGTCTGTCTGTTTCAAACCTTCCGTATTTTGGGGGTTGTGTTTTTCTTTTCCGAATCTAAGCGTCGGTTGAGGTTTTTGGTCGATATTATTAGAATGGTTGGGTTATTGTAATGCTGGTGCGGAGAGAGAGAGTGAGAGAGTGAGTGTCTTAAAATTTCAATGAGAGAGAGTAAACAGTTCAATAAGAGAAAGAGAGAAGTTAAGTCTAAAAGTGTGAGAAAGCGAGACAAAATTCCAATGAGAGAAAGAGAGAGAGTGAGTTACAACCCCCAATATGAAGGAATCAAACAGAGAGACCTTTACTAATCTCAAATTCTAAGTGTATTGGAAGAATCAATTTCTTGGTCAAGCATCCGCCGCGATTATATATTGTTTGTTTGCGTTAGCGGCGTGGTTTTGTCCGAGTTACTGAGAGAGAGAGTGAGTAAGCAGTTCAATAAGAGAGAGAGAAGTTAAAAGTTCAATAAAAGAGAGCGAGAGCGAGAGTGAGTGATTGATTTACATAGATTTATACATAGATACACTGGCCACACAGACCTTACGATCCCAGCGAGGTGGTCAGGACTTAATTCTAGTACATACATACATAAGGGTTTAAAGACCGCAACCGTCCACAGTGAATGTGGCTTCCATGGTACAATCACAGTACAGTCGATCCTCTGGTAACGCGGCTAATGTGTTCTGGTAACCTCCCGTGTTACCAAAAACCGCGTTAACGAACCCATATGTTTACATGTTAAACGTACCTTGGTGTTCTGGGGATTTCCACAAAGTCCAATTTTTCTCCATAGAAGCCAATGTTATAATAATTTAATCAATTATAAAGGTTATTTGACATGAGTATTGAGTTGATTTGCCCATTGCAACAACTCTTACCTCTGAATAAATATTTTGTTTAGGCTAGGCTAGTTAAGGAGAGTCACAGCAGTGCCGCCATATTCGATCGAAGCTCTGAAATCCCGCCACCATATTTCTCACCTCACACAATAACTACACATTTTAGAATGGTCTACTCTTCACTCAACGCACAGCAACGACCAAATCTACCTCTGGTATGCATAACAACTTGGTTAGGCCATTTATTTGCAGAGATATGAGCATCGGTAAACTTGGTTAGGCCATTTATTTGCAGAGATATGAGCAACGGTAAATGACGAAAGTCGGGAGTAAAGGTTCGGCGCCCGGCTAGACCCCGCGTCAGTGTAAGTGTTGACCGTGTTAGCAAAATTTTAGATATTTGGGGTGTACCGCGTGCCACCAAATGCGCGTTACCAGAGGATCGACTGTACTGCACACAGTGAACAACAATCATAACACGGTGGCTACAGTCTTTACTGCAGCACAGTACAACAGTACAGACAGCAAACCCGATAGTAAGGGAAAGTGGAAGGAAAGAATAGCAAAGGAGAGAGAGAAAGAGTGAGAGTGAGTGTAACACGGACCTAACTAAATATTTGCCAAGTGACATTTTGATAATCTACTTAATCTACATATTTGCATTTATATAGAGCATGAAACAAAAATAAATAATACAAAAAATAATAACTTCAAATACAAACTTAATGAATAATAAATACAATACAGTACCGGTACTGTACTGTACTGTACTGTACTGTATTGTATATTTGAAGATTTTGTTTAATTATATTACAAATATAATTAATAATATAATGTATAGTATATGTATGTACAGGTATATATGTATGTACTGTATAATATACTCAGGCACATACCCATAGCTTGGGGTGGCCGACTCGAGATAGAGCCCGAACAGAAACAACAAAATAAAATAAAAATATATAATTCATACACATCTAGGTCACCCAGAAGACCCAGAGACCAAGGATCATAAGGAGTCGCTTGTTACAGTGACTTAACTGGATATTTACTACGAATCGCTAGACTGAGCTGCGGAAACTCTAGCCGTGTACCGATGTCACAGGGTGGGATCCAACTGCAGCCTCCATTATTGCTTTCTCTCGACAACACAATGGCCACGTAATTAACCCGTACACTACCAGGGGCGTCATTTTCATCCTACTCTGGCAACTATTAGACAATTTAATTCAGCTTAGGAAGAATTTCTAGCCATAAGGCTTCAAACTATCTCCACCAACCCTTTTAACTACCACTTTCTCTTCATAATTGCTGAGGGGCACAGGGCCCTGGGTGGGGCTTTGGTTTCCCGGACGTTTTCGCACCCTCCTCAGCTCCCCGCCATGGAGTGGCTTTGGTCACCCAGGCTTTATTGTGGTAAGCAGGGAGGGTTCTGTGGGGGCGCTCGGTTATGGCCTTAGCTTTGCTCGGGGCCTTGGGGCTGTTCGGCCAGGCAGCTTAGGGAACAACAACAACAACTACCACAGATCCTTCCTAAGCTGCATAATATCGTCTAAATATAGCTAGAATAAAATATAACACACGTCGCTGGTACTAAAAGGGTTAAGATGAAGGGCGTCCTCACCTACCAATGACTTACTTCCTTGTCTTTGTCTTGATGGTGTAATGGTTAGTGTGTGTAAGTTTTGTATATGATGACCTAGGTTCAAATCCTGGGTGAATCACATGCTTTCATTAATTTCATTGGGGATGTTATTGGTGTTAAGAACGCTGTTAAAAATAATATACACAAATTATAACCCAAAATAAATTAATGTATGATGTATGATGTATGCGCAATAAAACAAAAACGTAATATTCCATTATCTATTTTTGATAAATAAGTCTGGGCATAATAAAAAAAAAACTAAGTACATTGTACAGGAAAGTTTACAAAATAAGCGAAGCGAACTATATGGAAAGTAACAAAACATTGATTGTATAAACGAAATACAGTCACAGATACCGGTATTTATTTTGAGACATGACTTGGGACACCAAAAATAATAATAATAATTTATAAAAAAATAAAATAAATAAATACAACAAATATTAATAATCTATCGGTATATATTTTGAGACATGACTTGCGACACCCAAAAAAATACTGTAAAAAGAAAAACAAAATTATTACCCCAACAAAATGATCTACTACTGTGTATAAATGTATAAAAAAAAATTGACTACTAAAAGACATGGCACGATAAAATATACTTGGAACATTGAAGGCCTCTAAATAACTCAATGGTTCATGCAAGAAAACAAACATTATCTTAACCCTCTGAGGATCGATGACGTACTTCTGTTTTTGTTTTCTGGCTATTATTTTATGATTTTATTCAGATTAGGAAGGGTATATGGAAGTCAGAGGGTTGATTGAGATAGTATTTACCCTTTACACACCCACAGGTCCTTCCTAAGCTGCATAAAATTGTCTAATGATAGCCAAAATAAAACTGCTAAAACTTGTCGCAAAATTTATCCTTAGTTCTTGGCCAGTTTTAATCAGAAATATATATTGTATGTATGTATATATATACCCATACATACATATATGTATATACTCAGGCACATACCCAATAGCTAGAGGTGGTTGACTCGAGACAGAGCCCGAACAGAGACAACATTCAGAGTTCCAATTCGTAGGGTCCAGGGCAACTTTCGCGTTCCCTCTCCCGTTTCTCTGTCTCGTTTAGTAGGTGAATTTTACAAGGGGAGGAGGATTCTTAGCCCCCCGCCCCCAGAAGAGACAGACAGAAACGGCTAAATCAAGATACCTAAGCCTCTGCTTCTCAAAATCTGAAATAAATTCTTAACATAATTTGCTATTAAAATTGTGTTACGTTTTTTTACATAAGCTTACAAATCTGGTCCTATCCAGAGTGAGGTTTGGCATCCTCTACCCAACCTTAGCAGTGTCTGTCTGTCTCTTTTACTGTACTACTTTTCCTTCTGGGGGCAGGTGGCTAGGAATCCTCCTCCCCTTGTAAGATTCACCTACTCATCGAGACAGAAAAAAGGGCGAGGAAAACGTGAAAGAGGTCCCGGACACTGAGAATTAGAACCCTTGAATGTTGTTTCTGTTCAGGCTCTGTCTCGAGTCGGCCACCCCCAGCTATGGGGTATGTGCCTGAGTATATACATACAATACTATATAACTAAATATTCGCGGGGCTGTTCGGCCAGGCAGCTTCGGGAATGACAATAACTACTAATTATTCAAAAAGGAAAAAGGAAAAAATATCTTTAAAATAAGGTTTCTCGACTTTCAAGAACACTAGAATTATATACCGGTAATAAAAGTTTTCCACAACTTATTATACTGTATAAATAGAAAAGAAACATTTTTGACATAAGCTTTGGACTCAGAAATTATATATATATATACATATACTGTATATCTCTACTCTATGGTTTCTTTACTAAGCTAGAGTATTTTCACATAGCCATCCCCGTTTCTTATCGACAGCATTCTCAAAAATTCTATCATGATTTGAGAAGCCATGAAATACCCTAAGCTCTCGATAATGATTTGAAAAGCTACGAAAAACACTAAGCTCTTTCAATGCTTTATTGATTTGAGAAGCTATGAATAAACTTTAGCTTTCTCAAAAACTCTATAATAATTTGAGAAGCTGTGAATAAACTTTAGCTTTCTCAAAACTCTATAATGATTTGAGAAGCTACGAAAAACACTAAGCTCTTTCAAAAACTTTATATTGATTTGAGAAGCCATGATAAATGTAAGCAGTCTCAAAAACTATAATGATTTGAGAACCTATGAATATCTTTTAGCTTTCTCAAAAACTATGATTTGAGAAGCTGTTAAATAACCTTAGCCTCCTCAATAACTCTACTGTATATTGATTTGAGAAGCAATGATACCCTAAGCATTCTCAAAAACTATGATTTGAGAAGCTATTAAAAACTTAAAGCTTTCTCAAAAACTCTATAATGATTTGAGAAGCTATTGAAAAACCTTAGCTATGATGTTTTGAGAAGCTACGATATAACGCAAGCTAGAAGTATTTTGACCTGTTCCAAATAGGTAGGTCAGAAATCACAAACCATAGCCTCTGTAACTCAAACAAGGGCTGGAGGAAATGGGCTGTAAATTTGCGCACCTATTCCTCCCTGGCTGACCCTTCCCAAACGGTAGACATGCAGTAGAACCCCGCCCAACCGGAGTAATCGTGGAGAACCCTGTCCGGAAGTGCCAAAAGTCCGGATATGCCATAGTCTGAATACGTATGCAGCGAACAGAACAAGTCCGGATGTCAGAGATAAGGATGTCCGGTTCCCACAATGCTGCACGGTCCAAATTCGATGCATTTTTGTTTCAGCCAACCAGACTAGTCCGATTGGCTTGGGATTATGTCCGAAATCAAATTGTGCTGTCCGAACTCGATGCCTTTTTTTTTCCCCAAGCCAGCCGGACCAGTACGTTATTTCCACATAGTGATTTTGATAAGTTCTTTTGTCTTTATATTGTCATCCCTGATTTGGTTTGTATAATTTGCAAGTTTTACAATTTAATGTCTGAAATCATCAAAGATTGTTCTTGTCCGAACCTGGTGTTTTTTTCCCCCATGCCATGCGGACACATCCGGATGGCTGAATTAATGTCCGAATCAGAATGCTCGTCCGGAAGTCTTGGGTTTCCGGATCGGCAGGGTTGCTGGATTACTCTAGTTGTTTGTGAGTTATAGAGGTTAATGGTCAAGAGTTTTGGCCTACTGACTTGAAACCCGGTATAGTCGAGTACGATAGATTACATTCAAACCAAGGCATATATTGGTACTGGAAATAAGCAGCTGTTTAACACTATTTGGTCCGACGTATTGGGGTCTGATTAGGATATATGGTTGGTGGAAGGACAGAGAGGGAGAGGTAAACCGAGAGAGAGGTGGAAGGATGGGGCTAAAATTTATATGCGTGAAAGTAGTGCTGGATGGGAGGAGGGACGTTAACTGACTGGGGACAGAGGTGAATGGGGGCGATTCATTCATGCCCACCCCTTTCGAGGATCACGGCGTCCGGCAATAGACAGATAGAGGTAGATTATTAAGGATTTTGCTTATTTTTGCCTGTCCGACATCTAGGAATTATTAGGATATTTGGTTGACTGTATTATTATTGAGGATTTAGCTTGCGTTTGCCATTTTGGAGCAATGTATTTTAGTTTGTCCCCTAGACTAATGAAAACGCCTTCCCAGACTTCCTTCAAACTAAATAATGTCTCCCTAGACCTCCTTCAAGCTAAATTTGTAAATTTTTCGAAAGAAAACTGTCCTGGCTGAATGCCGATTTTTGTAAGTCACAGGCTTGCTATAGCTCGCCCAGAAAATAATTAGACACGTGAATGGGGTGAACAGTCTTATTATTGCCAAACCAATGGGATGAAGTGTCTTAAAACCTCCTAACGCGTAGTATTATCGCCGAACTAATTGGGTGAAGTGTCTTAAAATCTCCTAACGCTCTTATTAATGCCGAACTAATGGGGTGAAACGTCTCAAAATCTCCAAAACTAATGGAGGGAAACAGAGAAGATCCAAAAAAGACCCACCTCAGACCAAATACGGTTAAAGCAACATTACAAATGAAGCTAAAAAATTGCTTCACTCACACTCAGGATTCACGGCTTCAAAGAAACCAACGAATCTTTTGAAACATACACGCGCGATTCGAGGCTTCCAAAATCAGCGTAATCTTTTGAAACATACACGCGATTCAAGGCTTCCAAAATCCAGCGAATCTTTTGAAACATACACGTGAATCGAGGCTTCCACAACCAGCGAATCTTTTGACACATACACGCGATTCAGGGTTGCAAAAATTGGCAAATCGCTTCAAATACACACAATTAGAGACTTCCAAAATCCAGCGAATCTTTTCAAATATACATGCGATTCAATGCTTCAAAAATGCGTATATATTTTGAACCCTCCTGGCCCGGGCTACCTCTCCTAATGACAGTGCGGCGTACCCGGGCGATCTGGCCGAAAAACGTCTAGGCCTAGGCTACCGTATTTTGGTTAATTTTAACTGTTAGAAATTTCCCACACATCTATAAACGTAGTGCGGTTTCCAATCTGTAGACTGGCGTTGAGTAGAGCTCTCTAAGTCAACTGGTTCAGTTGTGATGACGATTTTAGTGGAGAGCATTTTCAGGCAATGTTAGCAATACGACGATCTTTTCACTACTGAAACAACGACATACAGACATACAATAACAAACGAGTCTTCTCCTTCTTGTTTTCGGAGGTGCGGTGACGCAACGATCGGCTTTGTTTACATGCGTCGGACGCACAGCGTTCAGACCAAGCTGAATAGGCTTTCAAGCTTACTGTATATTAAAATGACACCCGGGTACCTGCCCATCTGCCGTGGTGTCATATTAAAATGACACCCGGGGAGGAAGGGTTAAACCTACGCGTTTCAGGGCTTCCAGAATCAGCATAATCTTTTCAAACATAGCCTACACGCGATTTAAGGCTTCAAAAACTGGCGAATCTTTTGAAACACGTGATTCAAGGTTTCCAAAATCCAGCGAATCGTTTGAAACATACATGCGATTCCAGGCTTCAAAGAAATCGGCGAAATATGCGCCTAAAAAACCTTGGGAATCTTTAATATATTCCCCTAAATATTCCTTTGCACTCGGTAAATATTGCAGCAAATAAAATCTTTCTTATTCTCATGAGTAAGATAGGTTGAGAATATTTAGTGATTTATATATGGTCGATTCTCTCTCTCTCTTACTGTCTCTTACTCTCTCTCTCAATCATCAATTTCTCTATTTCATCAATCTCTCTCTCTCATTTAAAAACATTCCTAATTTTTTTTGTTAAACTCTCACTCACCCAATTTTAATCTTTCTCTCTTTCTCTCCAGTCAGCTGATCTTTGTTGATGTTTTCTCCCGTCAGCTGATGTATGTTTACGTTTTCTCTCCAGTCACCTGATATTTGTTGATTTTGTATTCTCTCACTATCTAGCACACCCTCTCTCTCTCTGCCTCTCACACACCCTTACACCCTCTCTCTCACACACACCCTTATACCCTCTCTCTCTCTCACTATCTCACACACGCTCTCTCTACATGTCAGGAATAGAGTGGTCCATAAACTTGACCAAGGAGGATGCCATGTGCTTCATCATGTGCTTGTAAACAAAGCCGGGCATGATGGTTACCGTGACGACCTCCCCCGCCTCGTTGATGATGCCGGAGATCTCCTTGTCTTTCACACCCACCACGTTCTGTCCGTTAATCTGCGGGAAACAAAAACATATTAAGTCACACCACTTCAAAACCCCAGAAAGGCTACTTTTTTCTAAGGCATACCACTAGTGTTCGTATAGTGGAGATCGTTGGCGTCCCACCCATGGGGAACCAGAGTGAAAAGACACAAGTCTGTGAACCTGGAGGGAGCTGCACTGGTGGGTAGACCTAGAAAGATGTGAAATCAGATCGTATACTCGTAATCTGATCTCAAAACTATAAAACTGACGAGTGGGGTCAGCTCTGAAGAGGGTTGCCTGGAATTCCGCCATTAGATTACGAGAGTAACGAAACTGAAATTAAATAGAGAAAACAGGTATAGTTAGTACTAATTATATATAGCATATCGTTAAAAGGGGTAGTTGTGGACACCTGGAGCAATTAAGATTACCAATGATGAGTTTGACGGATTCATTTATCCAAGGAGACATAAATAAATGGTGTATATAAGAGGGTTCGGAGACGGGTGCCGCCCATAAGGTATGTTGTTCCAAGTACTGTACACCAATTCCTTTAATGCGAGGCCTCGTGTCGCCCATATTCTCGCATAACCGGAGGATTGACTGTATTAGGTAAATGAAATAAACAAAAACTCAGGAAGATTTGAAAAAGGGTATGCTATTCTACTACTATAGCATTTCCTTTTTGGCGTACTGGGTACATGTAAAAAAGCAAAAACTCTGGAAGATTTTTAAAAGAATATGCAGGAAGCAAAAATTGTTCCTGCAGAAAAAAAAGTGTTGTGTCTTACCTCCAACAGCTGGTGATCAATCAATAGACCGTTCCTGGCGGCTGATGAATCCTTAACAATGGCGGTGACTTCCCCGTCCTTAAACTGGAAGCCAATGTGTGCCGTGCTGTCCTTGTGGAGGGTTACTGAACGCTCAAATGGTCTGGGGGAAGAAAAAATAAAATAATATATACTGTATATGTATGTATGTATGTATGTATATGCAGACTAGCCCCCTGAAGTCCATCCCTCAGAAACCCTCCTTTCCTGTGAGGACAGAGTCCACCTGGTTAGGCTGTGATGTGGCAACATCCAGCCCTTCTGAGTTATCAGAAGAGGCTGGATGACTCCGTCCAGGACACCTGTTCGGGTTGTAACACAACACCGCACACTATCAAACACATTATGGAAGACTGCATAACACACAACAACCACTTACACCAACAACACAACACAGCTGCAGGCACGACCTCCCGAAATCCATCCTTCTGAATCCTGCCTCCCTCGTGAGGACAGAGTCCACCTGGCCAGGCTGAGATGTGGGCATCATCCAGCTCTTCTGAGCTAAGAAGAGATTGGATGACTCTGTCGTCGACGCCTTCCCAGGTTGTAACACAGCACCCCATACCATTAAACATATCATAGAAAACTGCATTCCACACAATCACTTATGCCGATAACATAATCTACACTCCTTGAGAGCCCTGCGGGAAAGCCCTATCTCAGCCATGGCCTTCCTTAGGGACTCGGAGATGTTCGGCCAGGCAGCTTAGGGAACGACAACAACAATAACAAGAACAACCACTACTACTACTACCCACCTGTCTCTCACGGCTATTTTGATCCCGTTGGCAGCGCACTTCTTGAGCAGGTCGTGCACTTTTTCCATGGTAAACCCGGCCACCGTCACTCCGTTGATCTCCAGGATTTGGTCCCCGAATCTCAGACCTTGGCGGAAAGTAATTAGTGTAATTTT
Source organism: Paralithodes platypus (assembly GCA_032716605.1). Lineage (NCBI taxonomy): Eukaryota > Metazoa > Arthropoda > Malacostraca > Decapoda > Lithodidae > Paralithodes > Paralithodes platypus. The sequence goes on from CM064481.1 coordinate 31,763,706, forward strand.
TGTTCATCAATTACCCCTTCAATTTGTGTAATCATTAGGTTATCATAGTACAGTTGGGTATATGTACATGCTTAGATTAATTTCCAGTATTAAAATGTAAAACTTGCAAACTAAACAAACCAAAACTGGGACAAAGATAATATAAAGTAAAATTAACTTATCAAAATCGCTATGTGGAAACAACGCTTACTAAAATCAATTTATGAAATAAAAGAACACAATCGGGAATAGATAACCAGCCTTATTTTTTTTTTTTTTTTTTTTCTATGTGATTGAGGGAGGCAAAAGGCATAACTGCCTATAGCGAGTGCCTCCCCCATAGTTGAAAGAGTGACAGGGCCAAAATCAAGGGACGTTCGAGCCAAAATGCCTGGACACACAGAGTTTGAAGCAATTTAAGTCATAGGAAGAGGGAAAGACTGATTCTGGGAGAGAGTTCCAGAGCTCAGCTGTTGAGTAGAAGAAAGTTTGAGAGTAACGTTTCACTCTTGGGTTGGAGAGTTGCACAGAGTAGGGGTGGGATTGAGTTGCAAGACGGGTACCACGTGCCCTACGTAAAGGAGGTGGTATGCACTGGGATAGCTCTGAGGAACACTGATTATTATAGTAGCGATAGAATAGCGAGAGAGATGCAACATTGCGGCGGAGAGAGAGAGATTGCAGAGAGTTGGTGAGTGGACGGGAGTTAATGATACGAAAGGCCTTCCTTTCAACTTTGTCTAGGAGAGCGGTGTGAGAGGAACCTCCCCACACATGTGAACAATACTCAATACAAGGGCGCACTATGCCCCTGTACAGAGCAAGAAGCTGTGCAGGGGAAAAGAACCCCCTAAGGCGGTTGAGCACACCCAGCTTCTGGGAGGCTGCCTTAGCAAGACTGGTAATATGGTCCTTCCAAATGAGAGCAGAAGAAAAAGAGACACCAAGAATATTGAGAGAAGATGAAGGGTTGATTTTTGTATTGTTGAAGAATAAGGGATAGTCCGCTGGGAGATCCTGACGGGTAGATAGATGGAGAAATTGGGTTTTGGAAGCATTAAAGTTAACAAGGTTTTCTCTGCCCCAATTGGAAATAGTATTTAGATCAGAATTTAAGAGTTCTATGGCTTCATTACGTTTGTCGTTGAGGGATTGCTGGCTGGGGCGTTCTGAAAAACTAATGGAGTAGTGTAAGGTTGAGTCGTCTGCGTATGAATGGATGGGAATTAAGGTACAGTTAAGGAGATCATTTATAAAAATTAGAAAGAGAATAGGAGATAGGACAGAGCCCTGAGGAACACCGGAGTTTATAGGGTGAGGAAGTGAACAATGGCCGTCCACAACCGCGGCTATGGAACGGCCGGAAAGGAAATTAGAGACAAAGGCACAGATGGAGGGATAGAAACCGAAGGAGGGTAGTTTAGAAATTAAAGATTTATGCCAGACTCTATCGAAGGCTTTCGATATGTCTAGTGCAATAGAAAAAGTCTCACCGAAGTCCCGGAAGGAGGATGACCAAGAGTTAGTAAGATATGAAAGAAGATCACCAGTAGAGCGACCCTTAAGGAAGCCATACTGGCGATCTGAGAGCAGATTATGAGAAGAGAAATGCTTAAGAAATTTGGAAGCAAGAATAGTTTCAAAAACTTTAGAAAGACAAGAGATAAGAGCAATTGGACGATAGTTGGAGGGTTGAGAGCGGTCACCCTTCTTTGGGACAGGTTGAATGTGAGCAAACTTCCAGCATGAAGGGAAGACGTTAGAGGATAGACAGAGACGAAAGAGTTTGCCTAGGCAGGGAGTCAGCACGGAAGCACAGTTTTTGAGAACAACAGGAGGAACACCGTCCGGACCGTACGCCTTATTAGTGTTAAGCCCAGAGAGGGTAGAAAGTACATCTTTAGAAGAGATTAGGATATTAGGCATAAGTAAGAGAGGAGGGCGGAGAGGGAGGAATAGCACCGGAATCATCCAAGGTGGAGTTTCTAGCAAAAGTTTGAGCGAAGAGTTTAGCTTTGTCAGAGGAAGAAGTGATGGTTGTGCCATCAGAGTGGGAAAGGGGAGGGAAAGACGAGGAAGAGAAATTGTTGGAGAGGTTTTTGGCTAGATGCCAGAAAGCTTGGGAAGAGCTAGAGTTGGATAGTTCAGTGCATTTATTATTGATGAAAGAGTGTTTGGCAAGTCGAAGAACAGATTTGGCTTGATTCCGGGCAGAAACATATGAAGAATGAGAGTCTTGAGTTTTAAGGCGTCGGTACCGTTTGAATGCTTCCTCCTTATTGCGGACAGCAGTAGAACAGGCGTGAGTAAACCAAGATTTTTTAGCATTAGTCTGAGAGAAAGAGAATGGAATGTATGCTTCCATGCCCGATAGGATTACCTCGGTAATGCGTTCAGCACTCTCCGAGGGTCCTCGGCCATGGAAGCAGAAATCATTCCATGGGAAATCAAAGAAGTACTGCCGAAGAGCCTCCCAGTCGGCAGCGCCAAAGTGCCACAAGCGCCGCCGGCTAGGAGGATCGGGTGGCTGTACTGGAGAGATAGGACAGGTGACAGAGATAAGTTTATGGTCGGAGGAGCCCAGAGGAGAGAAAAGATCGACAGTATAAGAAGAAGGGTTAGAAGTTAGAAACAAGTCAAGAATGTTGGGCCGATCTCCGATGCGATCCGGGATACGGGTGGGTTGCTGAACTAACTGCTCTAGGTCATTTAGGATAGAAAAGACGTAGGCTTGTTCACCAGGTGGATCAGTAGTGTGAGAGGAGAGCCAATGGCGGTGGTGAACGTTGAAATCTCCTAAGATGGAGATTTCTGAGAAAGGAGAAATGGATAGAATGTGTTCCACTGTAGAGTTTAGATAGTCAAAGAATTTCGGAAAGTTGGTAGAGTTAGGGGAAAGATAGACAGCACAGAAATATTTAGTAAGAGAATGACAGGAAAGTTTGAGCCATAAAGTTGAGAATTCAGAGGAGTCGAAATCGGGAACACGAGAGCAAGTGAGTTTGTTGTGCACATATGCACAACATCCGCCTTTGGCTTTGAAACTAGGATAGAGAAAGTAGGAGGATACAGAGAAGGGGTTGCTGGAAGTTGCTACAGACACCTGAGTTTCGGTGAGGAAGAGAAGATCAGGTTTGTAGGAGGAGAGATGGTGCTCAACAGAGTGAAAGTTAGAGGAAAGTCCGCGAATGTTGCAGAAATTAATAGAAAGAGTAACAGGCCGAGGTCCAGGTAATTGTGTGGGGTCGTCAGGGGATGGTCGGTCGGATGAGGGGGCATTTATGGTCCCCCCCCCTGGGGACTCCGAGGCTGGGCTACAATTCATCATTTTTTTTTTTTAAATTTTGGTGTGGAGGAATGAAGTGTGGTGTGTATGTTTAGTGTAGTGAAGTGGATAGGAGGAGGAGGTGTTTGTGAGAGCTAGCTGGATTGCTCTCAGTGTAAATGAGGCACAAAGAAAATCAGTAAGAGAGGCCAAGCAAATGAAACAGGAGTTCCAGTGACTCTTTATCACATGCCTATAACCTCACCTGGGTCTAGCCCTGATCGATTGGTGCCTACAATCTCCCCACAGCGAGTGCTGCTCCCCACAGCGAGTATGAGTGCTGCATTCCAGTAGGCTGTTGAAAAATAGCTCCTTCTCTCTCTCTCTCTCTCTCTCTCTCTCTCTCTCTCTCTCGAGAATGGATAATACATATCGTAGGTTTGTGCATAATTTGTTTTTTTATATAGGGTAGTTTTACCAGACCACCGAGCTCCCGAAAAGAGTCCCCACAGGGCTGGCCCAAAGGATTAGATTAAAATGGACGACTATTCAAGATGAAGTAGGAAATGTCAGGAGGGTATTAAATCTTATCTAGGAGAGAGGAATCTTTGAGAAAGCGAAGAATACGGTAGGTCGAGAATGATGGAGAATCCACAAATAAATCCGTAAATGTGCCGGTACCAAAATAAATAGACCGGATGTGGGAATACTTAAGACATTCTGTAAAGATGTGGTGAATCGTTAAGGGCTTGTTGCAAGTTGTGCATAGGGGTCGAGGGCCGTGAGGAGACGACATTAAATAACCATGAGTCAAACGTGTATGACCAATTCGGAGCCTAGTCAGAAGAACCTCACTACGGTCCGGACGGTGTTCCTCCTGTTGTTCTCAAAAACTGTGCTTCCGTGCTGACTCCCTGCCTAGGCAAACTCTTTCGTCTCTGTCTATCCTCTAACGTCTTCCCTTCATGCTGGAAGTTTGCTCACATTCAACCTGTCCCAAAGAAGGGTGACCGCTCTCAACCCTCCAACTATCGTCCAATTGCTCTTATCTCTTGTCTTTCTAAAGTTTTTGAAACTATTCTTGCTTCCAAATTTCTTAAGCATTTCTCTTCTCATAATCTGCTCTCAGATCGCCAGTATGGCTTCCTTAAGGGTCGCTCTACTGGTGATCTTCTTTCATATCTTACTAACTCTTGGTCATCCTCCTTCCGGGACTTCGGTGAGACTTTTTCTATTGCACTAGACATATCGAAAGCCTTCGATAGAGTCTGGCATAAATCTTTAATTTCTAAACTACCCTCCTTCGGTTTCTATCCCTCCATCTGTGCCTTTGTCTCTAATTTCCTTTCCGGCCGTTCCATAGCCGCGGTTGTGGACGGCCATTGTTCACTTCCTCACCCTATAAACTCCGGTGTTCCTCAGGGCTCTGTCCTATCTCCTATTCTCTTTCTAATTTTTATAAATGATCTCCTTAACTGTACCTTAATTCCCATCCATTCATACGCAGACGACTCAACCTTACACTACTCCATTAGTTTTTCAGAACGCCCCAGCCAGCAATCCCTCAACGACAAACGTAATGAAGCCATAGAACTCTTAAATTCTGATCTAAATACTATTTCCAATTGGGGCAGAGAAAACCTTGTTAACTTTAATGCTTCCAAAACCCAATTTCTCCATCTATCTACCCGTCAGGATCTCCCAGCGGACTATCCCTTATTCTTCAACAATACAAAAATCAACCCTTCATCTTCTCTCAATATTCTTGGTGTCTCTTTTTCTTCTGCTCTCATTTGGAAGGACCATATTACCAGTCTTGCTAAGGCAGCCTCCCAGAAGCTGGGTGTGCTCAACCGCCTTAGGGGGTTCTTTTCCCCTGCACAGCTTCTTGCTCTGTACAGGGGCATAGTGCGCCCTTGTATTGAGTATTGTTCACATGTGTGGGGAGGTTCCTCTCACACCGCTCTCCTAGACAAAGTTGAAAGGAAGGCCTTTCGTATCATTAACTCCCGTCCACTCACCAACTCTCTGCAATCTCTCTCTCTCTCCGCCGCAATGTTGCATCTCTCTCGCTATTCTATCGCTACTATAATAATCAGTGTTCCTCAGAGCTATCCCAGTGCATACCACCTCCTTTACGTAGGGCACGTGGTACCCGTCTTGCAACTCAATCCCACCCCTACTCTGTGCAACTCTCCAACCCAAGAGTGAAACGTTACTCTCAAACTTTCTTCTACTCAACAGCTGAGCTCTGGAACTCTCTCCCAGAATCAGTCTTTCCCTCTTCCTATGACTTAAATTGCTTCAAACTCCGTGTGTCCAGGCATTTTGGCTCGAACGTCCCTTGATTTTGGCCCTGTCACTCTTTCAACTATGGGGGAGGCACTCGCTATAGGCAGTTATGCCTTTTGCCTCCCTCAATCACATAGAAAAAAAAAAAAAAAAAAAAAAAAAAAAAATGGCGGGCAGATTGGAAAGACGAACACCAAGGGCTAACCATAGGTTTGATACTGCGGAGAAGATTGGCGGTGAAGGACTGTGAGGACCAAAAGATTTGCCAACGTTGGGTAATAATAGGCCGCAACGCAGTACTGTAATCCAGCCACCAACTGGCAAATTATCTTGTGCTACCGGTAAAATGGTGGTGTCTTTGGCAACCCGATCGGCAAGTTAGTTACCTGGGATACCAACATGGGCACTGGGCAGGCACCCAGCAAACTTGAATCGTGAACCCTCGTTCGTATAGAGAATGGAAGGACCTCTAGAGCTGCATAACTACTTTATTGTGTGGGTTGAACCCTTGAAGTGCATCAAGTGCACTCCGAAAATCACTGTAGATAACAAAGCGTGAAGGTGGAGAGTTGCATATGATGTCTAGCGCAGCCTGTATAGCAAGCAACTCCGCTGTAAAAGCCGTAGCCTGGGTTAGGAGCGATATCTGTTTGCGGTCTGTGGGGGATACTGCTGCACAACCGACTCCCAGGGAATCTTTGGATCCATCAGTATAGATAGCAGTATGGGGCGGTTTGCGGCGGACATGTTCAAGGGCGTGTTGGCATAGAACAGAAGAAACAGTAATATTACGCTTAGATAGATAGGATAAATATGTGCAGATACGCGGGAGGCTCAAGGTCCATGGCGGATGCAAAGGAACAGGAGGACAGAGACGGATATTGAGGGAAGTAGAGGTAAGGAGAATAGTAGCCCTGCTAGGGAAGTCGAGGCTAGGAGGGTGCGGCTCCTGGAAGAGGTCACTGGCTGGGGAGTCTGTATCCTGAAGCCGTAAAGCCCTACGCATGGTAACGAGATCACGATGGTATGGCAGAGGTGGTTCGCCACTATCCGCTAACACCGATAGAGTAGGAGACGAACGGAAAGCACCAGAGCACAGGCGGAGACCTTGATGATGGATCGGATCAAGTCTTTTCAAAGTTGTCTCAGAGGCCGCCCCGTAGATGGAGCACCCATAGTCGATGATGGAAAGAACGGTAGCTTTATACAATAAGGTCAACGTGGAACGCGTGGCGCCCCAAGTAGTAAAAGATAATTTCTTCAGGAGGTTGAGAGCCGAATGACATTTTGCTCTAACAGAAGCAACATGGGCTTTCCAGTTGAGGTGAGAGTCATACACTAGGCCCAAGAACTTGACGTCTGGGTAGAACGTAATGGGGGTGCACATAATGTGCAAGTGGAGATCCTGATCTTTGAACCAACGTTTGTCTTTAAAGAACATAATAGCCTTAATCTTCTCCGCCGAGAATTGGAAGCCAACAGATGTAGCCCAACCCGTTATGTTATCGATGGCTGTATTTAAAATCCTCTGGATGTGCCGGAGGGAGCGGGAGGAGTAATAAATCGCAAGATCGTCAACATAGAGGCTATGCTGAACCCCATGTGGTAAATGCGCAAGAACACCATTTATTGCTATGGTAAAAAGGGCGCCACTTAAGACGCTCCCCTGAGGGATCCCTCGCTGAAGCTGGAAGGTGTCCGAAAGAGTGTCGTCAATACGGACTCTGAATGTTCGGTGAGATAGGAAGTTGGAAATAAACAACGGGAGGCATCCCCGAATACCATGATCGTGAAGAGACTTCATCACCGAATAACGCCAGGTGGTATTATAAGCCCTTTGGATATCGAAGAATACCGCCATGGTGATTTTACGACCGTTAAATCCTCGATGAATGGCGGAGTCGAGGAGGACGTGGAAGTCCAGTGTAGACCGAGAGGGCTGGGAACCAAACTGATGAGGAGAGAGGATACGGAAATGCCGAATACACCACATTAATCGAACGTTAACCATCTTTTCCATCAGTTTGCAGAGACAGCTCGTCAGAGAAATAGGCCGGTAGTTAGCAGGGGAGCTTGGATCTTTCCCGGGTTTGGCTATAGGAACCACTAATGCCTGACGCCAATCACGGGGAAAAAGGCCCGAAGTCCAAAGATGATTGAAGAAATTTAACATGTAGGATTTTGCCAAAGGATCAAGGTGTTTGAGCAGCTCAAAACTAATGTCGTCAGGACCTGGGGCAGAGGAAGAACAGGACAACGCCGAGTCCAAAAAAAGGTTTATTATATACAAGGTCGTCATTAGTGGCAAAGCGCAGGGGTCTCGTTCGCTTCTTGTGTTTACGACGGAGATCACCACTAAGATTCGCAAAGCTACTGACAGAAGCTAAATGGTGACCTAAAATATCAGCAATCGCATTCGCGTCATGTACGCGTTGGCCATTATGTAGTAGAGCATGACGCGGAGGACGGATGTGAAGTCCATTGATTTTGCGAAATATATCCCAGATGGTCTGCATTGAAGTCGAGGAGGAAATAGACGATACATTCTCTCTCCAAGACAGGGACTTGCAAAACTTAACTTCTTTCTTAATCTTAGCTGAAAGGTGATTGTAGTGTAGCTTAAGAGCTAGAAACTCAAGAAGAAGAGAAACCGTGGCGTCAAGGTTAGGGAGTGTCAGAGGGCGATGTAAGGCTATGGAACGGGAACGCCTGGCGAGACGGTCTAGTCGTCAGACAACAGCTCGCTTCTCGCGGACCAAAGATTGGAGATCGGCAGTCCACCAAGGGACGTTTGGACGCGGAGGGGAACCAGCTGACACAGGGATGGTTTCGTCTTCTGCGTGTTTAAGAAACGAGACCAAATGATCGTTGAGAGTATCCGGGTCATTTCGGGGTTGAAAAGGAGGGACGCTGCGTGTGTGTAAGTGAAAGTCATCCCAATTCGCTTTTCGAAAATTATAACGTGGGCGTGAAGGCTGTTGGTGAAGACCTAAATAGGATATGACAATTGGGTAGTGGTCGCTGATGTGAGAGTCATCCAATGTATGCCATTCGAGTCTCTCAATGATGGAGGATGAACAGATGGATAGATCCACCGAGGAGAAGGTACCATGTGTGCAGGAGAAATACGTAGGTACAGTATGTCGTTAACGTTGAGGCAACAAAAATTATGGTCAAACAAGTCTTCGATGCACCCACCCGGGCCATCAGGCATGGAGGAATTAAAATCCCACACCGGACTGTGGCTATTAAAATCGTCTACCAATAGCAGGGGTTCAGGGAAGGAAGATAGGAAGGGACGAAGGCGACTTAACCCCTCCACCCCGGAAGTGCTCTTGAACGCCCATAACAAACTCGGCCCGCGCAACCCGGAAGGGCTCTTGAACGCCCATTGCTTGCGTGAGTGCTTTCGAATGCCGTGCGTATATTTTTGGTGTCGTGGGAGGGTAGGTGGCGCCACCAGGCATAAACTACGCCACAGAAACAGTATCTACCCCGACGCCATCATGGCTCCAGTAATTATAAGTCGAGTGATTATGGCCATGAGAGTGAGAAAGAAGAGCAATTCCTGGGATTTGCGAGAGAACATGACAGTGATGAGAGTGATGAAGGTGATGTACCAGTTGTTGAGGAAGCTGGTTTACCTAAAGACAGTGAACTTGAGAGAGTGAGTGAGTGGGAGAGTTCAAGGTCACTCACCAAATTTCGTATAAGTGACACGACGCCAAGCCCTTCCCCAGGTAAATCGCCTTTCAAGCTACACTTGTATAAGCAGAAAATACTTGAGAAGGCGGCCGCGGCAGCTAGGGAACAAGCAAAATACTTGGTGAGGATGAGGCTGTGAGTGAGGGTCAGCGTGGTGACCCTTCTCGTCCGCCATTGTCTCCCTTATCTACCCACGCCACCCAAGATGACCCGGATGCCCCGCATTCATCCCCACCACCCCCACCACTGCCAAGGGTTGAGGACCCCCCACTTTCGGCCTATTTGCCTCCTAGGTCCCCCGACAGGAGACATACTGCTGCCGAAAAGGGGAAAGGCAGGAAATATACCAAAAAAATTAAGAAAAGTAAGTTTTGTTCGAGGCTCCCGCGGCGTCCACCCCTGCCGGCCCCAGCCATACGTCCCCGCAACTTTCCCCACGGTCCTCCCCACCTCTCCCGCCTTCAACATGTCTTCCTGAAGAAGTCTTTGAGCTCGCATCACCAATACCTGGGCCTAGTGACAGTGAAACATTGCTTTCTGTCACTCGTCGCAGGCCAAGGAGCCCAGGACCTAGGGGGGACACAGCCTCACCTGCCACTCCTTCCCCACCTCGCCCACCCGCACGCCGCCCACGCATCACTGGTTCCCCGCCAGATTATGTGGGGGCCACTGATGATGAAGGGCACCTCTCTGAAGACTCTGGCCATGATTACATAGGTCCACCGTCAGGGCAAGATGACCACTCTGACGATGACTATATGGACATCGACGACCCTCGACCCATCCGCTTGGCCCGGCGTCGTGCTGGCCGCCGCCCTGGCCGCCGCCCTCGCCGCCCTAGGGCGCACGCCTCCCGAGTTGGCCGTGGGCGTGCTGGGCCACCAGCTGGAGCTCCTTGTCAGCGTAGACAAGACCCATTTTACGTTTTTCAGTGGCAAGACGTAGTTGATGGGGATGGATACAACCCTGATGTGCCAGCTTTTGATGAGGTACTGGAGGGTTCAGGCATTACCCCCAATTTTCCTGCAGGCCCCAATGCTCCACCACACGAACTATTTGAGGCCTTCTTTGATGAGGAGGTGGTAGGCTATGTTGTCAAAGAGAAAAATAAGCAGCACCAATTCCAGGTCCACTTTTTGGGCAAGGTGACCAAGGGCCACATGAGGCAGTGGACCCCAGTGACTCATAAAGAGTTCATGGTGTTCCTGGCACTCACCATGCTAATGCCTCATGTCAAGAAGCATAGGTTGCCTGACTATTGGATCACCAATGATCTGATATCCACCCCTGCCTTCGGGAAATATATGTCTCGCAGCGCTCCATCTTGTCACCAACACCGACGTCCACCTCGGTGACAAGCTGTGGAAGATTAGGACGTTGTACGAGATGATGCGAGAACGCTTCACCTCCTACTTCAAGCCCTTCCGCAAGGTCGTCATTGACGAGTCTCTTGTGCTGTTCCGGGGAAAACTCAGCTTCCGGCAGTACATCCCCTCAAAAAGACATCGCTTTGGCATAAAATTCTTTGTGCTGTGCGACTGCCAAACTGGCTATGTCCTGGACTTCCTGGTCTACAGCGGGAAGGAAGGGGACTTGCTTGTGGACCCCCTCATTGGCTTTGGCGGAGCAGTGGTGCAAGCCATGATGGACCGCTTCTTTCATAAGAATCACGTCCTCTACACGGACAATTATTACACGTCCCCCACTCTCTCACAGTACCTGCATGAGCGCAATACGGGGACTGTAGGCACAGTACGAGGGAAAAGGAAGGGCATGCCACCTTTCCCTCCAAAGACCAAAAAAGGTGATGTGTTCAAGAAGAAGTCGGGGCCCATTCTGGCTATCCACTGGCACGACCAGCGGAAGGTCAACCTCCTGACCACCATCCACAAGGGGGAAATGGTGGAGACTGGCAAGGTGGATCGCCGCACCCAGGCCAGGGTGACCAAGCCCGATGCTGTCCTGGACTACAACATCAACATGAGGCTGGTGGACAAGTCCGACATGCAGATAGGCTTCATTGACTGCCTGCGTACCTCGTGCAGATGGTACAAAAAGTTCTTTCTGCATATGGTGGACATGTCAGTTCTGAATGCCTACAATATATACAAGCTTCGGAATGTGAACACACCCATGAAGTTCAATAGCCTGCGGAGGTTCCAAAAGCAGGTGTTGACGGAGCTCCTGGAGAAGTATGCTACGCCACAGAGGGCAGTGGCACATCCTGGGCCCGCCGTCATTGACCGCTTGCAGTGTGCTCAATACTTGATTAGGCACAGGCTTGGTTCCCTGCCTCAGAATGAAGCAGGAAGAACGCAGCAGAAGCGGTGCGATGTCTGCTACAAAAGCAGGGTGAGGCCGAGGTCAGGTAAAAAGTCAACCATGGAGTGTGTGGAGTGCAAGGTGGCACTCTGTGCTTTAGAGTGCTTCTTTGATTACCACTCCAAGCTGGAGTTCTAATAATCATACTGAAATTGCCAAATAAAATGACAATATGTACACTATAATTATATATAGGCAAAAAGTGGAAGAAAACCAATTTATTGTAATACAAAAGTCATGTATTATGAGAAAATTGATACAAATACAATTACACCATAATAATATGTGAAAGTGACACATATGTATATACCAAGTGACATTCATATGATTAGAACCTATAGAAATATATAAATCAGTGAAAAAAAGACAATAAATTGTATATAAAATGTTTACAAATCATATAACTAAGTGAAAGTGACAAGACCTAATATTTGATGGCCAAAGTATAATAAACACCTGTGATAACGAATAATCAGTGCCTAATACAACAATAACCTACCTCAATTACTAATAAAATGTACGGTATCGAGTGAAAATGAGCATTATCAGTGACAGTGACACTCTCTAAAGCATATTTGTCAAAGTGAAAGTGACACAAGACCTAATATTTGATGGCCAAAGTATAATAAACATCTGTGATAACGAATAATCAGTGCCTAATACAACAATAACCTACCTCAATTACTAATAAAATGTACGGTATCGAGTGAAAATGAGCATTATCAGTGACAGTGACACTCTCTAAAGCATATTTGTCAAAGTGAAAGTGACACAAGACCTAATATTTGATGGCCAAAGTATAATAAACACCTGTGATAACGAATAATCAGTGCCTAATACAACAATAACCTACCTCAATTACTAATAAAATGTACGGTATCGAGTGAAAATTAGCAATATCAGTGACAGTGATACCCAAATAAACATATTTTATATAATTGGCCTCAAAATAACTATAAAAATATCAAATAAACATCACATTCTCAATATCAAACACTAAAATCGTCTAAGGGAGATAAATACTTTGGCGCGACGAGCGGCTAGGTGCGTCGTAGCCATGGCCGGGGCGACGCGTCCGAACACGGGAAGAATTTGCCGCCGAAAAGCACTCGTCTTCCCGCGCTCACCATTATGCAACCAGAGGGGCTAGAGACCTCTACTCAACGCCATTCGACAGAGGAAGGTTTGTGGAACATTATTATTTTTTATTCACATTACATGCCATATTCATTGACTTACAGAGTAGTTAACATAGCCCAAAGATCGTCAAAACACCCGGTACCGCAGCACAGTCGCGAGCTATAGCCCCCGGGGCTGGAGGGTTAAATCGTAACGAAAACTTAGTTGATTATACATACAGTCGACGCTCGATTTAACGGACTAATAGGGGGGAGACCGAGTCCGTTGCTGGAAAAAGTCCGTAGCTGGAAAATTGCCTTCGTATTTCGTTTTTTGTGATTGAGGGACACGTTGTGCTGTACTGTCCCTGAAAACATAATAAAGGTCTTATTTGTCATTGATATGATAAATTTCACATGGGGAAAAAAAAAAAAAAAAAAAGGAAGGATATCCCCGCCGCTGCCGCTCCCTCCCCTCCCCGTCCCGGCCTCAACCCCGACCCCGTTACTGTGATAATATTGATAAGCCTTGTGCTACACCCTATTGATAATGCAAAACTGTTGAACACACTTAAAAGTGTATGTTATTTGGTCTCTATATAATCTGTGATTCATTTCCGATATGATAGAATTAAAGATTTTCTTTTCCACCAACTCATAATCAGCAAAAACGACACAAATGTCAATTAAAAACATGTTACAATATTTCCCAATCATTTTGTGTATACCGTGGGAAAAAAAAAAAAAAAATCTGTCAAACGTAAATCTCCCGTCTCGGAAGCTCGGCGCCTAGACGGAGGGGAGGGTTGAACTATTTTTTTGACTATCTTATTTATTGTTTATCAATGTGCTGGAAGGATATTATATTTTTCAATTCCATCACATTAGAAATGATTCAAAGATTACAAAAAGTCCATATAAGACATAGTTATGTTAATGTATAAAGGATTTAGGTAGATGAATTAGAGAGATAGATAGATAGAAAGAGTGTGTATATCGAGGGAAAAAAACAAAACAAAAAATCTATCAAACTTAAATCTTCCGTCTCTGCTCGCACGGAGGGGAGAGTTGAAATATTTTGTTGACCATCTTATTTATTATTTATCTATGTGCTGGAAGGATATTATATTTTTCAATTCCATCACATTAGAAATGATTCAAAGATTACAAAAAGTCCAAATAAGACATAGTTATGTTAATGTATAAGGGATTTAGGTAGGTGCATTAGAGAGATAAATAGATAGAGCAACGGACTTTGCTCCAACTATTTTTCGAGCAACGGACTTTGTCCGTTGCTGGGTCCATTGTCCGGCTACGGACAGAGTCCGTTAAATCCTAAATCCGTTGTATCGGGGTCCGTTAAATCGAGCGTCGACTGTATTACAAATTGTAGGGGAGCTATCCCCCCGCCAAAGGCAGCTTTCTAGGGCCTTTCCTGGCTGATGCTGAAAGGATTGGGTTCTAGTCATGTGGTGATGGGCTGGTCTATCAGAGTGAGAACTGAGCGATCTCTGCCATACCCATAGCTTACTCTGACTGTTCCTTTTACTTATATATTTTCTAGATCTCAAGTGACGGCGTTTCTTCCGTGGATTGACCTCCCAATCTACCAAGATTGGAAGCCAAAGCATCACATTTTTTCCTTTGCCCCTCAGCTTTCTCCTCATAATTGCTGAGGGGCATAGGGCCCTGGGTGGGGCTTTGGTTTCCCGGGCATTTCTGTCGCCCTCCTCAGCTCCCCGCCATGGAGTGGCTTCGGTCACCCATGCTTTATTGTGGTCGGCTGGGAGGGTTCTGTGGGGGCGCTCGGTTATGGTCTTGGTCTTGCTCAGGGCCGTTCGGCCAGGCAGCTTGGGGCAAGAACAACAACAACAACAAATTGTGAATGGAGATTCACCTGGGAGATACAGCTGAATAGTTGAACATTGAAGGTAAGCATCCGGTGGTGGGAGGGTATTGAACGTCAGAGAGTTATGGACATATATAGCAGTACCTAACTCGTTCCCAGTGGAGGGTGAGCAGCACGCTAAATTATAATTTGGTAAAGTTGGATGACTGACCAATGTGCTAAAAGCATAAGCAAGTAGGGACCAATTCTTTAACCCTTCCCGCCCGGGCAGCATTATATAAGGACCCCGCGGCAGATGGGCAGGAACCCGGGTGTCCTTATATAAATCCGTAAGCTTAAAAGCCTATTCAGCTTGTTTTGAAAGACGCGCGTCCGACGTATGTAAACAAAGCCTGTCGGAAGCGAAGCACGCACCTCTGGCAGCAAGCAGACGTCGGAGCTGTGTTGTTGTGTGTCGGCAAAGACAGATTCAGTCTTGAAAAGTGTGTCACATTGCTAAAATCGCGGAAAAATGCACGCCACGGAAATCGTCATCACAACTGAACCAGTTGACTTAGAGAGCTCTACTCAACGACAGTCTACAGATTGGAAACCACAGTACGTTAAGACATGCGTGGGAATTTTCTAGCAGTTAAAATAACAAAGATACGGTAGCCTAGGCGTTGATGTTTTTCGGCCATATTGCCCAGATCTCAACAATGTCCCTAGGACAGGGAGCCCGGGCGGGAAGGGTTAAGGAGACGTTGGACCTCACACAGGCGGACCCTGGAGAAGAGGCCGTTGACATTCCATTGGATAATATAAGGGTTAAATTTCATGGTAATGATGATACTTTAGGGATTGAATAGGTCAAGTGAGAGACGTCAAGTTGTGCAGGTTAACACCACTGTTACGTGGAAATCGAGACTTAATGGTGGCTCGGGTAGACTGATCACATGAGCCCTTCCCATCAGATGGTAGGGAACGGCAGTCAGGCAAAATTCGGGAGGATACGTCATGGAGGACAGTATTTAAGTGTGACTGGGCTTCGCCCATACGTATTTTCAGATGAGGTGAACAGAAGCATGAAGGGCCATGGGACGCTAAGTCCTCAGAAGCGGGTAAACGGCGGTCTTCAAGAAAAGCACGGATTATTGAAGTGATAGAGGTGTTGGACGGGGCAGGAAGTTGATGACAGTCCTGCACGAAACAGGCGTGACAGCCACAATGAGGAGCGTGAAGGTCAGCGGTGGCAGAAGAAACAGCCGTGCGAACGCACGACATGCAGTCACAGCTCTCTTCATGTAGTACAGGAGACGGTTTCGAGGTAGGGTGGGAGGGCTGATGCAGAGGTACTGGGACTACAGAACTCGTGGAAGGGAGAGGGTTGGAAACAGGGAGGGGTTGCGTCGCAGAATGATGGGAGGAGGGGATCGATAGGGGGGACGGAGGGGGGAGACTAGGCTTGCAAGGCGAGGAGGGATGACGAACTCGTGGGGGAGGAGGAACGCGCCGAGGTTGTGGGGGTGGAGCAGAATGTCTAGCAGTAAGGGATGTGCGCTTCACAAAATGAGTGGGGCGGTCTGTAGGGGGAGAGTCAAGGGCATCGGTGCTTCGTTTACTGGTGGCGGAGGTGGAATCCATCGCAGATTCTGTAGGGGATACAGTCTCGGAAGAGGCCAAGACGCGTGTAGTGGATGAAGGGTGTCGAGCAAAAGCCTGAAGGGCTGTAATAGTTTGTTCGCTGTCAGGTGGAGACACCGCCAAGGCCTCGGGTGTCTTAGTTTGAGGTACTAAAGTAGAATCATCAAGTACGCTAAAGGAATTGGAGAGAGGGACAGCAGCGGTAGGCGAAGGCAGAACCCCTCGCAACAACCCACCATCCACAACCCGTTCAAGACCGTGAGAGCGAGTGACAGGACTGCCATCGGGTTCCGGGAGAACGGCTCGGGGAAGGGTAGCACGTGCCCGAGCGCTATAAGTAGGGTTCCTAGAAGGGTCCTTAAAACCTCTGACTCGCAGTTCTTGTTTTGCTTCCATGATGGACATGCTAGATCGGCTAAGAAGAAGCTTCAATTCTGCATTAAATAAGTGGAAAACACATGTTTTGAGCGAGCATGATGATCAAGGTCGCAGTTGACGCAGTGTGGAGGGCCGCAATTCCAACGGGTGGGGTGGTCGGTGGAGCCACAGAAGGCAGATACCTCGGTTTTCTTGCAGTTGTGCTTGGTATAGCCAAAGGAGGAACAGCGCAGACACTGAAGAGGCCTGGGGACGTATGGTCTTACTTCACGTCTCTGTCCTTCGATTCTTAATAACGCAGGTAGAGTACTGCCTTCAAACTTTATACGGGCAATGCAGAGAGGTTGGGTTGGGACATATTTGTTAGGGATTGTGTAAACATCCCCATCATGGACGTTGGGATACCTCAAACGCAGAGAAGATAAGAGGATGGACTTATCAGGGAGGCCTTCATTGTCAAGAAAGGGGGGCAGAATTACAGTGCCCTGGATGAAATTCAAAGTGTTGTGTTTGGTGACAGTAACACTCACACCATCTAAATCGGCAAGCGATTGAAATGCCTCAGACCGAGCCCGAGTGGTTGCCTCGACCACCCACTCGTTGAGCCCTACGGAACGGAATGATAAGTCCGAGGACGCATGTGTGGTGAGGAGGAGGTTCTCTAACCTCGCCCCTGTAATAGGGCCTTCAGATTTTATGACCAGAAAACGAGACCAGTTATCAGCACCAAAGAGGGTGTCAAAATGGACCAGAGTATTGTTTGGCACAAACTTCCGCTTGGTCCGACGAGGAGGGTGAGAAGGTTTAGGGTCAACAGGAGGGATATGAGGCTCAAGGGTTTGAACCAAAGAGGAATCATGAGTGGAGAGCGCGGTAGGGCTCTGGGGTAAGTCGGTGGGAATAGGGGTCAATCCTGGGTCCACGGATGGAGTATCGGAATCCTCTGGCACAGAAAGAGGTAACTTGGTATCAGAGTGAGAGAGAGCATCAGGCTCGGAACTATTCGGCTCGGATGTGTCCAGGGTGATTTGCCCAGAGGGCTTAGGAAGGACAGATGGAGAGTCCAGGGGAATGCGTAGGTCAGGTGTCGGGGGCGCCAAAGCTGGATCCAGGGGAGGGGATGTGCATGGCTGATCCATTATGACCCTAGTTGTTTTTACTGTTCTATTTGTATTTTGTCGGAAAACGAAAAAGAAAGAAAAAGAAAGAAAAATAAAACCAAGGGGAAAGAAAAAGAAAAGCAGGAAAAAAAATATATATAAATAAAGAGCGTACCGGTAGGACTAACAGAGAGCCCTCCGACGTGAGTCAGGGAGCCCCGGCCCCCACAATGGTGGCGCAAACAGGGGCAGATCTCCAGGGGGCTCATCCTCATACCCTACCCCCCTAGACTAGGGGGGATAGCACCAAAACGCACAGAGAGGCCAAGCTTAGGCAAAACTGCTATACTGGGACAGAGGGCAAAGGTAATTGCAATTATCCCCAATCTGTGCGTAATGGAGGGCAGCCGAACAGAAGCCAGGAAACCTACCAGGAAAGGTAAACGGACCCCTGGAACCGAGACCGGTCCTCACTGATGGGCGGCCCCAGGAGTGGCTACGGGGGCTACCGCGTCGCCGCCTCCAGGACCAACCCCCTCGGGCGGTGAGCGAGGCCGCCACTGCCCCCTTAAACGGCGAGGAGCTAGGTCTCCAGACTCTGCGAGGGAAGGCTCTCGAGCCCGGTCGGCACGATTTAGTGAAAATGGGGAGGAAATCCTCCGTAAAGTTAAGGTCAAAAATGGGAACCAGAAAACGCTGTCACCGGAAGGCTCCGCTTATCCCAGTGACGACGGGGGGGCACTTTGTCCACGACGCCGATGGAAGTCCTGCCCTAAAGAGAGTAACACCAACGACCCCGCTTCAAGCCCCGCCACCACGTGCAAGGTGGCTCCCCAGCGGCGGGGAGGTTTGTGCATAAACCTTTAAATGTCTTGGTAGCTTAGTGGTTAGTGTACAAAAAATCGGTGGGAGGAAGTAATTTGTAATTTGATATTTTTGTTATTATTACATTACATACTGTATATTATTAAGTTATTTTGCTAAATAGTTATTCCCACATAGTGATTTTGATAAGTTCTTTTGTCTATTGATAAGTTCTTTTGTCTATATATTGTGTCGTTCCTGTTTTGGTTTGTTTATTTTGCAAGTTTTATATTATATAACATTGCTTGAAATTGGCAAAAGCAAGCCAAATCCTCAACAATAATTAAACAAAATATCATAATTACCCGCTAGCGCCGATGGTGAGTGTTTCCTGACCAGACAGACAAAGATGCCCTTCTGTATGGCTCGAACCCGCATCCCAACCTTACCCTCTCCATCCTTACAGAGGGTCACCTGTGGAATAGAAAACGGTTAGTCTATCTCTCTCTTTTCTTGATGCAAATGCAGTTTTAGCAAGGATGTAGTATTCGGGCGTACCGCCTTCCTTGTTTACACTAAGCGGACGCTCGCGATCATGTTCCCGTCTATTTTGCCTGCCGTGGGGTACAATAAAAGCTACCCCCCCCCCCCAATGACTTATTGTCGTCATCATATATTTTGCCAGCAAGGGGCAAATAACAGAAAATATAGCGGTCAAAATTGACAGGAACTTAACCTTGAGCGATCGACCTATGTAAACATGACGACTGTACGCCCTCTCCTCTTTGTTATGGTTCTTTAGGCACTATCTAGTGATTTCAGAGTTGGGCTCCCTTGCAAATTGCTATACACAGATGATCTAGTACTTAGCGCAGATAGTGTGTGGGATGCCGAGGCCAAGTTCAGAAGATGGAGAGAGGGCATGGCAAGTAAAGGATTAAGAGTTAACATAAATATACCCAAGGGTTTACACAGTAGATTAATGCTTGGAAAGGTAGAAAAAAGTGGTGCATACCCATGTGTGGCATGCAGAAAAGGGGTGGGCGTAAATTCAATACAGTGTAGCGTCTGCCGCAGCTGGGTAAACAACGGGAATAAATGCTGCACTAGAATAAAGGGACCTCTACCAAGGAAGAAGTCTGAAGTTGAGAAATTTGTATGCATATTATGCAAAGGTGAGCTTGTGTTCAATGACTGGCTCGAGAGTGTTAACTTTGGCAATGAGGCACTGGAGATGGTGGACAAGTTTTGCTACTTGGGTGATACCATCTCTGCCGGTGGTGGGGCTGAGGTCGCCACTATCGCCAAAATAAGATGCAGCTGGGGAAAGCTTAGAGAACTATACTACTTTCCATGAGAAGACTCCCTTTCCCCTTGAAGGGAAAGGTGTACGCTGCATGTGTTAAAAGCGCAATGACATACTTCAGAAACATGAGGATAAAGGTTTTAACCCCTTCAGCATGGCGGGTGCCCAACCCCGAAAGGGGTTGAAATAGGGGAGCTATCCCCCCGCCAAAGGCGGCTTTCTAGGGCCTTTCCTAGCTGATGCTGAGAGGATTGGGTTCTAGTCATGTGGTGATGGGCTGATCTATCAGAGTGAGAACTGAGCAATCTCTGCCATACCCATAGCTTACTCTGACTGTTCATTTTAACTATATATTTTCTATATCTCAAGTGACGGCGTCTCTTCCGTGGATTGACCTCCCAATCTACCAAGATTGGAAGGCAAAGCATCACATTTTTCCTTTGCCCCTCAACTTTCTCTTCATAATTGCTGAGGGGCACAGGGCCTTGGGTGGGGCTTTGGTTTCCCGTGCGTTTCCGCACCCTCCTCAGCTCCCCGCCATGGAGTGGCTTCGGTCACCCAGGCTTTATTGTGGTCGGCAGGGAGGGTTCTGTGGGGGTGCTCGGTTATGGCCTTGGCCTTGCTTGGGGCTTGGGGCTGTTCAGCCAGGCAGCTTGGGGAACAACAACCCCTTCAGCAAGATAACGTCTTTTTATCTTTGATTCTTGCTAAAACTAGACGATTATATGCAGTTCATGAGTTACCTATGTTATTATATGCAGTTCATGAGTTACCTATGTTATTCGGAGGGTTTATTGAGATCGTATTAACCCCTTTGATTCCTAGAGGAAGATTACAAGCTAACGAAAATTGTCTAATGGTAACCAGAATACGTGATTTTTTTTTTTTTTTTTTTTCTATATTCCAACTTACTTCCTCTCGGGCATAGGCTGAGAGCCTTAACATTCACCACTTTACAATGAACAGTGAAGCCTGTGAGGTCTTGTTCCAGTCTAGGGAGTGAGACATGTGAAGCACGTAGAGTACAACGAGCACCTGCCATCTTGCCTTCACATGAGGCACGGTGCTCACTCATGGCCCGAAACGACCCCATCTCTGAAGCAACCTCGTTCCCGTGCTTCACTGTCTCACCCCCTACACTCGGACTCTCACACTTACACAACGCCACCTGTTGAGCAGATAACTGTATGATGAAAGCTACGTCATTGTACTGAAGGGGTTAAACAGTAGGGTGAATGGGGCCGAATGGATACAACCCTCACACATACTAACCTCTCTGATAGCGTTGGTAACAGCAGCACGGTGTAGACCAGGGGTGGCACCGGAGATAGGGGCCACAACTCCAGATGGCATGGATGGGGAGATCACCGCTACGGCACTCTGAAACCACAAACAGTCATTAGCACTTACACTAGTATATTTTAATTACACCACTAATATTTACTCCAAAGTTAAAATAACTTAACCCTCTCACGTTCTTGATGCAATTTTGAGCCTATTAGGGATACTTTAAAGCCTTTGTTACCATCAGGGGTATTTAGAAACCTTTAGTTTAGTTGCTTTAACCTCTGCAGTTGTCTGAGTTAGCTGTGGGCAGAAAACTTATTTTGGAGAGGTAATTATAAGAGTGAGAGAACTCTATTTCTTATTGCTAATCTGGCAACCTCTGCGTCATATGGTCGTGAAAGGGTTAAATACATACATACGACCACAGGCCGTAGCGAGGTTGGTAGAGTACTCGACTGCATACTGTAAGGTTGATGGTTGTAGTCTGGGGCCAACCAGTGTGTGTTATTGACAGATGCCATTGCTGTTGGTGGACGGTGCGGTCTAGCAATCTGTGGCAACTGCCCCTCACCCACCCACCCTAGCCCAGCTCTTGAGTAGGGAGTGCATGGTGGTAAAAACCGCATCTTAATGGTTTAGCGTGGTTTTCTATTACATACATTGTAATCGCATGTGACCTCGTAGTTAAGGTAGAATAAGAAAAAAACTGTAGATTTTCACTCACAGCTGCAAGTGAACAATAAACTAACTATTACACACACACACACATAATCCGTTTCTTTTCAACTGACGGTATATTGCAAAGTTCCCATCAAGAATTCTCAGTTATTTTGAAGATTTTGTAGTGAAATAGGATCCTAATTATATAAACTTGGCCTAAATAGGATGCAGAGAAATAGTAGTTTCATGATGCTAATTATATAAACTTGGCCTTAATAGGATGCAGAGACATAGTAGTTTCATGATGCTAATTATATAAACTTGGCCTTAATAGGATGCAGAGACATAGTAGTTTCATGATGCTAATTATATAAACTTGGCCTTAATAGGATGCAGAGACATAGTAGTTTCATAGTACTGTACTCTTATCAAGTATCGAGAAATAAGTTGCTAAGGGATTCAATTTACCATCAGCTGGAATAAAACAGAGTAGGCAAAAATTACTTACCGGTGGTCGTAAAGCCACAGGGAGGTACTCGGGCATGTTGGCAGCAATGATCTCCTGTGTAAACTCCAGACCCATGTAGTCGTCCAAGGCGGGGTAGATGTGGCACAGGTCCTCCGCCTGGAACAAACAGTTACGGTACATTATTATTGACAACCTTAATTTTGTTGTATTATCATTGACAATTTTAATTCAAAAAATAAAAATAAATAAATTACCATTGACGATTTTACTTTTGGTTGTACAGTAGGCCTACAGTATTGTATTATTATTGACAATTTTACTTTTGGTTGTACATTACAGTATTGTATTATTATTGACAATTTTACTTTGGCTAGGAATCCTCCTCCCCTTGTTAAATTCACCTACTCAACAAGACCGAGAAAGGGGCGAGGGAACGCGAAACTGGTCCCGGACCCTAAGATTTGGAACTTTAACTGTCGTTTCTGTTCGGGCTCTGTCTGGAGTCGGCCACCCCCAGCTATGAGGTTTGTGCCTGAGTATATACAGTACATACATACATACTTTTGGTTGTACTAAAAAACCCTCTCTTTCGGACTAATTGGGGGGAACTACCAATCCAAAAGAGCGAAATTCTGAAGTTAGACAATCCGCATTGTCCTTTGTCTTTCGGACTACAACAATAAAGAGAGAGAATAAATTACGGAAGCCAGAGACTCCATATACAGGCATCTACATGATGGGTGCCCACAAACCTCTGCGGTCCGGTTAAATTCCCTCCGTTTTGTATTTTTTCCGGAAGCGAAGGAATACGATCCGGATTTTCCAGATTTTTGTTTGTTTACATTTGGAATCCCATTACGCCATCAGACAGTACACTAGGACCATACGGCTGGGAAAGTGTAGATAGCAGATAATGGGTGTTGTAGATAGAAAAAGCTTTTGGAATGGCTTTGGTATGTGTGTTATTAGTCTGTATACGTCGTTGAGGTGTCCCCCGACTGGGTGCGAACATTATATACAGGCTAGGATGTACTACCACACCCACTAAATGTCCACATTGGCTGGAATCGAACCCAGGTCAAGCAGATTCACACGTGAGCGTGTTCTCCACTCTCCGGATTGTATTCTCTCTCTTTCGTACGCAGCAAAGTGAAACATTACGACAAAAATTATGAACTTAACCCGTCTGAACCCCAGCTAGTTAATAATAAATGTACAGTACCACCCAGGACCGGCAGGTTGCGAAAAAAAAAAGTGTTTTTCCAGAAAACACCAGGAACGGGTTAGAAATGAAGGAAAACCCACAAAAAAAAACGATCCTCTAGGTCATTAAGGGGTCCTACGGTGCGCCCGAAAGTCGGAATTAACATGGGGAAATGGGTAGGCAAAAACAGGTTTTTGCGCGCTCACGTGCACGCGGTTGGACTTTGAGAGTTTTTAACCATCGGCATTGTTGCGTGGGATACTTACACAGTTCCCATACAAATCTGAGCCCTCTAGGTGCCATAGGACCGGAGTAATTAACCGTGACGCACCTTATGTGACGCTGGGGTTTAGCGTTACAAACATTTTGGATGCAAACAGTGCGTCGCTGGGGCTCAGTGGGTTAAAATACAATAAAGATTAAAAGGTGTAAAAAATATAAATACTCTCTGTCCTTGCGTTGTGCCTGAAATACAATAAAGAATACAACATGTACAAAAAATATATATACTGTACTGGATATACTGTACAGTATACAGTATATTGTATATATATATAAATAAAGTAAAATAAAAAATACTCTTTCTTACCTTGTGTTGTGCCTGTGGTGGGTGGATGGGGTAGGGTGGTGGTGGTGGCGCGGTGGGGCCGACACCCCCGACCATCCTGCCCTGGGACATGGCCGTGATCTCATTGGCTAGCTGGATCTGGGCCTGAGGAAAAATATATATTAACATTTGTTTTCACCAACTCACCAATTAATTTACAAATAAACAAAACTAATGAAATCTCTTAAGAATTTGTGGACTCCCTATGATTAGGTCTACTGTATAATGATTTGGATTTATTTTTGCATAGAACTTGCTTTTTAATATATAGTATAAATAGCTTTGTATTTGATAAAAGAAAAATATATTCTTAAATTCGTTTCCAGAGATAGGCTATACAGTACTTCCATAGTTAGAAATAAGTGAAGTCCAGGAATATTTATGAGTGGGCTAGAGACTATGGTATCCGAGTGTACCTGTAAGCATAGCATCAACAAGTGACCCCCACCAATTACTACCCTACAAAAATCCTACATTTACCGTACAAATATATTAAGGATATCACAAAGGCAAGCAATTGACCACTTGCCAGTTTCGTTCTATAAGGAAGTTGGAACTGCAGCCAACGATACTTAGCAGAATTACCAGCTAAAATATGGTTATAGTGCATTTATAAATACATAAAACCAAATGTATCATACTTTTAATCCACCAAACACTCATATTCTTATTGCATTTATCTTTAATATCTATGTTCACGGCTCCAACTTCCTTATAGCCTGAAACTCGCAGGTGGTCAATTGATACTATCAAAAGCTAATACAGTAGATAAAAATAAAATAAAGTACTGTAAAGTACAGTATATTAATTGCAAAATATGAAGAAGGAACAACAAATTTAAAGTTTTAAACAGAGAGTACCGTAAAATGGCCAACTTCAGACAAGGGAGTATACTTCGGACATTTCTGGATAAAAGTATATAAGCTCCAGTTATGGAAAAATTACTCTGCATTATGGAAGAATACCGCATACATACAGTACAGTCCTTGTTTTTCCATAACATAAGAACATAAGAACATAAGAAAATGGGAGTCTGCAGAAAGCCGATTGGCCTAAGCAAGGCAGATCCCTGAATGTATTTATCCCATAACTGTGGTTCATTATACTTTTTTTTCCAGAATGTCCGAAATTATCTCCCCGTCCAAAGTCAAGTTACCGGTACTCTTTTAACCCTCTCCGACATATGACGCGATTTTGAGCCTATTGGGGATAATTTAAAGCCTTTGTTACCATCAGGGGTATTTATAAACCTTTAGTTTAGTTACTTCAACCTCTGCAGTTGTCTTTGAGTTAGCTGTGGATATTAACCCTCTCCGACATATGACGGTATTTTGAGCCTATTGGGGATACTTTAAAGCCTTTGTTACCATCAGGGGTATTTATAAACCTTTAGTTTAGTTACTTCAACCTCTGCAGTTGTCTTTGAGTTAGCTGTGGGCAGAAAACTAATTTTGGAGAGGTAATTATAAGAGTGAGAGAACTCTATTTCTTATTGCTAATCTGGCAACCTCTGTCATAAATGCGTGAAAGGGTTAACAATTGACCCACACAGTACTGGTGACGTCCTTTTAACCCTTGTCTAGCGTGGTGTTTTGGGCTCATTTGGGCATATTCAGGCCCTCCTGCATGATAAATCAAGCATCTGCATGAAAAAAAAATTATTTAGCAAATAACTAGGCACTAAAAGCTTCAAAATGAGACCAGAACGAGCTATGTAGCACTCGTGGTTCTCTTGCAGTGATGCCACGAACATGGGAGTTTAGCATATATCGGTATATTTTTCCCAGCTATGCTCACTACTGGCTACACTGCCGGCCTCTCGAGAACACAGGGAACATGAGTTAATGGGCGGCGGTAAGCCCTGGGAGTCGGCTATCTGGCCCGCTGTGCTCCCGGCCATTTGCACTCGATTTTAACCCTTTAAAAGCCTTAATAATGCTCCTAACTTGCTGCAAATTGGTGCACTACTTAAGTCGAGCGCCACCAATAAGGGGTTAATTATATTCTGGAAACTACAGTACTGTATTATATTAGACGATATTATTCAGCTTAGGACGGACGTCTACCCATGAAGAGGCTACAGACTACCTCTATCGATCCTTTTAGCGACAAAACATCCTTCTTAAGCTTCATAAAATCGTCTACATACTGTATAGCTAGAATACAATATAAAAGACGTCGCTGGTACTGAACGGGTTAATTATAAATAAATTGATAACAGGAAGTACGTGGATGAGTAGAGTACTCACCCTGCCCATCTGGGCCACCTTCATATCCTCCAATGATGGATACAGACTCATGGTTGGCTGGGGGATAGAAACATAAATATTAGAATAATATATACAGTAGGGCTGTACCGATACCAATATTTTGGCAGATACCGATACTCAGATTTTTTTTTTTTTTCTATGTGATTGAGGGAGGCAAAAGGCAGAACTACCTATAGCGAGTGCCTCCCCCATAGTTGAAAGAGTGACAGGGCCAAAATCAAGGGACGTTCGAGCCAAAATGCCTGGACACACTGTACAGTATACTGTAAATACTCCGATACTTAGCTGATATCGGTACTTCATTCTAGAAAATTCAATTGTGCATGTAGCCTAAGTAGGCTATAAAATTAGTCTCATAATCGTATATCATAAATCTTAACCTCATTGACAAACATGACATAAACTTAAGTCAGTCAATAGCCAATCCTGAAGTGACTTCACTGAAGTCCCTAAAACATGACATAAACTTAAGTGTCAATCTTAACCTCATTGACAAGCATGACATAAACTTAAGTCAGTCAATAGCCAATCCTGAAGTGACTTCACTGAAGTCCCTAAAACATGACATAAACTTAAGTCAGTCAATCTTAACCTCATTGACAAGCATGACATAAACTTAAGTCAGTCAATAGCCAATCCTGAAGTGACTTCACTGAAGTCCCTAAACAGGGAAAGGATTGATCAACAAATTATAAAAAAAGAGGGGAAAATACAGAGCGAGACAAAAAATCAACCGCCAAAATGCACAGTAGAGGATGAAAAGAAAATTTAAAGTATCATCTGTATCGGCTAATATTTCACCGATACCGATACCCCTAAAACAGGCCGATACCACCGATACCGTTACATCGGTACACCCACAAGGCAAAAATTTTACAAATAAATAAATGACAAATACACTCCTAAACAATTCACAACAGATAATTGAGTTTCAGGCTATGAGGAAGTTGGAGCCGTAAACAACGCTATTCAACATAAATGCAATAATAATGTAGGTTTTGATGTATAAAATGTATGTTGAATTTGGTTTTATGTATTTATAAATGTTCTACAACCATAGTTTACCTGGTAATTCTACTGTATATCGATGTCTACAGATCCAACTTCCTTATAGCCTGGAACTCGCAAGTAGCCAATTAACCCCTTCTGTACCGGTGATACACTTTGCATTATATTCTGGCAACTATATGACGATTTTGTACAGCTTAGGAAGGGCAAGTACTCATAACAGGCTACAGACTTTCTCAATTAATCCTCTTAGCTACCGTATATCCTTCCTAAGCTTCATCAAATCGTCGAAATGTAGCTGACATCAAATAAAAAAAGACGTCACCGGTAGGGTTAACAATATTGTATAGCACCTGTTTTTGGCAAGAATGTAGTTACCGGGTGTACCGCCCGTCTTGTTTACACTACGCGGATGCTCACCATCATGTTCCCGTCTATTTTGACTGCCTTTGGATACAAAAATACATTACCCTAACCTAACCTAGTATTATAGATTTATAAGTATTTATAGATGATTTATGTGGTATGTCAGTAGTGGTACACCCGGTTTCTACATCCATCCCCTGTTTTTTTTCTAAAGCAGGTATCACACGAGCATTTTTTCCCTCAACACTGGTCTGGCAGCTTAGGAGGTCAACATTTATATTATTTTGGTTGCCTAAATGCAGCTACCACCAGTCTAGTTTCTGATACCAGTGCAAACTATTCCAGAAATGTTGCCAGAAAAATTTTGATAATTGAATGTTGACTATAAAAGCTCTCGTGTGATACTGGCTTAAGCGTCGCTGCACTTTCCAATAAACTAACAATATCTCGCCTGTTTTAGCTATGCGTCACTGTATTTTCCAATAAACTGGCTGAAACACGAATGCCACTTTTATCGCACTAATGCTAAACACGACTGTAAAAGATAAAAGTAACAGTAAGAGATTGCAGTTTGTCACGATAACGCTAACCACAACTCATAACCTTTGGATAAGATAGTGGGGGCGCGTGACCGACTGTGTTATCAGTTGGTGGTAGCGGTGGTGGTTAAGGGGAGGTTTTTAGTTTGTTTTCTACTCCTCCAGCAATCTTAAAATTTCACCCCCTTGACCCTCTTTCAAGATAAATTTGTAAATTTTTCGGTAGAAAAATGTCCCGGCTGAAAGCCGGTTCCTCTTATATTACAGGCTCGCTATCGCTCGCCAGGATAAAATCGACACCTAAATGGCACGAAAGGTCTTAAAATTGACAGAAATGGGTCGAAAGTTCTTAAAATCGTCAAAATAATGGGGCGAACGTGGTTAAAATCTCAAAAGCAACGGGGCTAAACATGAGGGAGAAAGGGGTCAAGAAAAAAATCCCTCAAGTGGAGATCCCCCCTTAATGGTTATTACTGTGTATCCCCTTCCCCCTTTCTCCCTCATGTTTACACCCATTAGTTAGGAAATTCTAACCCATTCGCCTTATTAGTTTAGTGATTTTAAGGGGACCGGCCGCTTTTTAATAGGGGGTGTCACTGAACTTCGTCCGATTTGCAATGAGATTTCGCACACGTATAGGAGATGATGTAACAAGGATTTTTTGTTAATTGTTTTTTTTTATTCTAGGTCAATTAGTTCCTGAATTAGGGTGGAAATTAGCTCGAAAATTAACAAAAAATTCGGAAGTCGTATAATTCGAAACTCAAACACTGTATAATATTTTCAGAGGGATCAGACAACTCAGGACAGGTGGTTTTACAACTCTCTTGATCCACTTTTTTGTTTTTTTATCTAATTGCGGAATTAGGCGACTCGGAAATTAGGTAATGATTTTGTACTCGGTGGTTAGCTACATATGCCAAGGAGCCGTGTCTCAAATTCAAAAAAAGGCATCAAGAGCTTTATAGAGCATTTCAAGCGCTTTCCAATGGTATATCAAACATTCCTAGAGACCCAATAATACATTCATTATAAGATCCCGAAGTGCGACTAAACAGGTGTTGAGAAAAACATTTGAAAGTCTAAGGTAATTGGGTGAAAATTTTAAACTTTTTTTTTTGGTTTACAATATTTTACGCAGGAACACGGCAGAGTAGAAGATACAGCTTTTGGGAGGTTGTAGAGTATTTTACGCTCTTTCCATTTATATATGTACGATCCTCGTATGACCAGTAGTTACTGAGCCTGTCAATTTCAAAGTTTGCTATATAATGTTTTTAGAAATACAGGAAAAGTTTGGAAAACATAAAAAAAAAAAATCCAATGGGTTTTCACTAATAACGTTTCAGTGGCTTATGAAGGGATGTTGAATAAACACATTTTAACACCTAATGGTATTTTCAGGATTTCGAGCTTTTTAAGCCTAAAAAGCGGCCGGTCCCCTCAAGACCTCTCTCTCCCCAATTTTGTTTTTGTTATCAATTTTAGGAGCTCCATGCCAATTAGGTTTTAAAAGTTTTACATTTTAATTACCGGTACTAAGATAGTGGGCGCGTAAACTGACTGCGTTATCAGCTGGTGGTGGTGGTGGCTATTACTGTTATCAATGACCAGTACCACAACTACTGACATAGCTACAGTACCATAATGCCATCAACACTACCACAACTACCAACACAGCTACCACTATGCCATCAACACTACCAAAATCCCTAGCATCAAAACTACCACCATAACTACCACTATCATTACCATCACAACTACTGTACCGACACAGCTACCACTATGCTATCATCAATGCTACCACTATGCTATCATCAATACAGAACCACAATGCCATCATCACTACCACAACCATGATTGACACTTCCCGCGGTCACAACTTTTACACGTCTAGCCAAATTTGACCGCTTTTTAAAATTCCTAAATTATCCAACGGCTATTTGCCCCCTGCTGGCAATATATATATTATATATAACAATAAATCTTAAAAAGTGCAGGGAGGCAAAGTCTCCTTAACCCCAAAACGGTCAAATCAAAAGGAACGGCCATCAGGGCCGTGACTGAGAGCGTGCGAACCACGGCGAAAGGCTCCTAGGTAAGAGAAGAGTTGTGTTGGCGGTTGTACCGTTGGTTTTGTTTACATAGTCGCACGCTCGCAGATGCATTCGCATCTAATTTGACTGCTGTTATTTGCCCACTATTGTATTCCACCGCCAGATGTTGGGTAAATTGTTTTGTTACCGGCCGTGGGATACACAATTACTTATTGTCATTATCATATACCGGTACTGTATATTACCAGCAGGGGCAAATAACACCAGTCAAATTAGATGCGAATGTAACTGCGAGCGTGCGACTATGTACCGGTAAACAAAGTGGACGGTACTCCCGCTAACACAGTGGTTCCCAAAGTGGGCAGTACCGCCCCCCTGTGGGCGGTAAGGAAAAAGGGGGCGGAAGGGTAGGACATCACAACCAATCCAAAAATATTCTGGTATTGAGAATTTCAAATTTTGGTATTAATGAATCTCTAAAGACGTACTGTACTATTATTATCAATGTCCATACATCAGCAACCAAACAAACTTAAAACTATATAGAGGACAAGATAGTAAACACACAAGAGGACACGGGCCGACTGCAGGAAGAAATGAATGTAGTGTTCCAGTGGACCAGGGAAAATAACATGCAATTCAATGAGGAAAAATTCCAATTAATAAGGTACGGAGATAATAATGGTGTTAAAGAAATTACAAATTACTTAACAGAATCTAACCACAATAGAACGGAAAGACAGTGTGAAAGACCTTGGGGTATTAATGTCTGAAAATATGGGTTTCAAAGTACATAACCAGGTCAAAGTGGCGGCTGCGAAACGTCTAACGGGTTGGATTCTGCGTACTTTTAAAACACGCGGGGAATTGCCTATGATAACGCTCTTCAAATCTCTAGTGCTACCGCGGCTTGAATACTGTAGCGTATTAACATCCCCATACAAAGCAGTTGAAATAAATGACGTAGAGAGTGTACAAAGAAATTTCACTTCGCATATAAGTTCGATAAAACATCTACACTATTGGGAGCGTTTAAGAGCACTGAATCTGTACTCACTGGAACGTAGAAGAGAACGTTACCTAATAATATACACGTGGAAAATCGCAGAGGGTTTAGTACCAAACCTACATACTCCGATAGTCATGAAATTCAGTGATAGGAGAGGCTGGGAATGCGAAATCCCCCGGATGAATAACAGGGGTGCTATGGGCTCTCTGCGAGAGGGCTGGTTATCACACAGAGGCCCACGTCTCTTCAACAAACTCCCACGGCGAGTAAGAGACATGAGGGACATCTCGTTAGACAACTTCAAGAGAGCCCTAGATGTCGAACTGCAAAAAGTGCCAGACGAGCCCATCCTCGCAAGGGAGCGAGCTGTCGCTTCAAACAGTCTACTGCACCAAATCACCACCCATAACGAGGGGCGTCGCGCTCCTTGGTGCCGCTAGAAGAGTGGCGAACACATCAAAAGGTATCAAAAGGTAAGGACGAACTTGTTTCACTTCAAATGACATTGAGGTAAGACCAAAGTTCAGAAAATCATATCAAGATTTTTGGTTGCAAACAGGAATTTCTGACCGCTACCCTGTACTGTGGAACAAAGTTAAGATGTTCTTTATTGCATTCCCAACATCATATTTAGTAGAACGGGGCTTCAGTGCAGTTGTCCAGCTTCTTTCCAAACAACGAAACAGACTGAAAATTACTGAACGTGGGGATCTAAGACTTCTTCTCAGTGACTTAAAGCCTGATGGTGAGAAGTTGGTATCTCTGCACCAAGCCCATCCTTCCCATTAACACTGATATACAGGTGGGATGTAAATTTGTAGCCTCATTTTTTAATTGTACTGCAGCACAAATTCCCCAGGCATTGGGGGTGACTTTAAAGCAGAACAGGCCTACCTCAAATGGGAAGAAGTAGAGGGGAAAGTGCAGAATAAATTGTTTTACTATTAAAATTATACTGCTTATTTTCTGCTGTATTATCATTAAGTTACCATTACTTATGTTTATGAAAAGTGTGGTTTTTTTTTTTTTTTTTGCTAACTTAATGAACTCGTCCAGCCGCTATTATTTGCGAAATATATACTAGTACTGTATTACAGTTTTTGCTAAAAACTTTATGGCATTATACCACTTACGTTATTTTCGTTGTAATTAGGTTTTTGTTCTTGTGGGTAGGGGGGCTCCAGTGGTGTGAGTGGGAGCCAAGGGGGCGGCAGTCCAAAAAAGTTTAGGAACCACTGCGCTAACACAACTCTTATCGGCTCCTTTAACGATACAGTACCATGATGGTGACAATAAATCCAGGGGGGGTAAGGGGGGGACAAAGCCAGGACAGCCCCCCCCCCTTCAACCCAAAAGTGGGGATAAGGTTATCACGTGTCACCAAATTCACCAATTCAGATGACAGGTCGATCGCGCAGATCCATCATCAGCGTGTAACAAAAATACTAATTTCCGATGCCGATGGTATCATGGTAACATTGGTATGTAATGCCGGTATTTTTTAACGGCCTGACACCCACGAGACCTATAGATTTTAGTGTGGCTTACGAAAGTCTCATATCGCATAATGCTTTGGCCTATACCAGTATGTCTGTACTGTTGAAATTTCGGAAATGTATCATAAGGGAGTTTTGACCCCCTACTGTTAAAATATATAAGAATGTCAATTGTCAATAAGTTCTGGGCCCTGGGGGTGAGGGGGGGTACTGAATCAGTATCCCACGGCAAATGGTTATTGCATAGTAGAGCTTATTTTCCCCTTTTATCCTCTTTAACCATACATTTTCCCTTATCTTCATAGCCCTCCCCACAAGTGGACTGTGGAGGCCGTGTTTAGCCTATAGCCTAAGCCTAGGCTATGACATAATTATCGAAGTAATGTAGTAACTGTACCTTAATTGGTGACCCATGATAACCTTGACTAAAAAGCAGTCAAATCTTTAACAAACGTAACTCGTAAAAGTCGTGACCAACTTATAAGAGCGTGAAAATCGCCGCGAAAGGTTGCTTGGTTATTACCAGCACTTGTACCAGTACCGGGGAACCAGGCAACCAATATTCCTAGACACACAGAATGATTCAAGGTCTTATGATAACATGAACCTGAATAAACAAACACACTTAAGCCTAGGCCTATAGGCTAATAACGTGATTAAAATTATTGGTACGATTTTAGTTTCTGGACACCTATTTGACAGGTACCACCAGGGATTTAATACATATTATTTTTTTTCGGTTTCCACCGTACCATGCATCCAACACAAAGCTACACCTTTATCTGGTCCGGTAATAGTATTGAAAACGATATACCGTAATTACTTTTTAAATGTGGTTTTCGACGAAAATCGGCGGGAGTCCGTCGTCGCTTCGGATCGTCGGTTTGTTTACCCAGGACGCTCGAGGTCACGGCCAACTGGGTATATATCAAGAAAACCGACCACCTTTTATTTCGTGATTTTTTTTTTTTTTTTTTTTTTTAGCTAGTTTTCATATTATACAGTGCTTGTCATTAATTAGAATCTCCGGAAAAATAGTTTTCAATTACTTTGAAAAAGTTAACCCTCCAGCCCCGGCTATTGTATTCTATAATTTGCCAAAAACCCGGGGGTTTTAGAACATAAGAACATAAGAAAATGGGAGTCTGCAGAAAGCCGATTGGCCTAAGCAAGGCAGATCCCTGTCCCACACAACCCCAGTTCAATTACAAAGCCCAATTATAGGCTCAACACTCTAATACCCTGAGGATCATCTTACCAAAACGGTTAGAGATTAACGCAGGATTATGGGGGTCTGCAGAGCGCTGATTGGCCCAACCCGGCTGATCCCCCTTCACACCAAACCCTTCTCGTCCATATGCTTATCCAATTTTATCTTAAAGCTCCCTACAGTTTTAGATCCCACTATAGCACTTGGTAGTCCATTCCACCCATCTACAACTCTGTTACCAAACCAATATTTGCCTATATCTTTTCTGAAACTAAATTTATCTAATTTGAAACCATTGGTACGAGTTCTTTCGCTATCACTGAGCTTTAGTACATTTGTCATGTCCCCTTTGTTAATCCCACTAACCCACTTGAACACCTCTATCATATCCCCTCTAACTCTGCGTCTCTCTAACGAATGTAAACCCAATTTCTTCAACCTTTCTTCATACGAAAGATTTCTAATATTATGGATCATTTTTGTCATTCTACGCTGTACTCTCTCCAATGAATCTATGTCCATTCTGTAATAAGGACACCAAAATTGGACAGCATAACCATATGGGGTCTCACTAATGACAAGTAAAGTTTTAAGATAACATCAGCAGTTCTGTTACTCACACTCCTAGAGATGAACCCGAGAATCCTGTTTGCCTTATTACGAACGCTTATACACTGTTTTCTATGCTTCAAATCATTGCTAACAAACACACCTAGATCTTTCTCGCAGTCTGAATTTTCTAATTCTAAATTAGCTAGTTTATATTTAACATTTGTTTGCATCTTCCCTATCTTTAACCCTCTCACCACGGAAGGCCTCTTGAACGCCCATAAAAAAGCATATAACAGGTACCCGGAAGGCCTCTTGAACGCCCAGTGGTTGAAAGCCTGTGAGCTTCGTGTGCGAGGCGTCGGTCCGACGCATGTAAACAACAGCCGGCTGGACCGACGCCACGCATCTCCGGCCACAAGAAGGAGAGCGTCGCTTGTTCGTGTGTGCCTGTATGTTGTTGTTAAGTATCAAAAAGTGGTGTAAAGTGGCTGTTTTGGCCATAAAGTTATCTCCAATGAAATCATCATCACAGCTCAACCAGTTGACTTAGAGAGCTCTACTTAATGCCATTCTACAGGTAAATAACACAGCTACGCTTGGGGATGCGGGGGAATGCGGGAAGCAGTCTGATTAACGAATATACGGTAGCCTAGCCTAGACGTTTTTCGGCCAAAACACCCGGGTTTCGAGGAATATATATATAATACATAGCCGGGGCTGGAGGGTTAATACCTTGCATTTGTCAATGTTAAACTTCATCTGCCAATTTACTGACCATTCATTTATTATGTTCCTTTGTAAGGTATCTAGATCCCTTTGGAGGCACTCTATATCGCTATCTGAATCAATTGATCTCCCCATTTTAGTATCATCTGCGAATTTACTTATCCTACTAGTTATACCTAAATCTAGGTCATTTATGTATATAAGAAACAACAGGGGACCTAATACCGATCCCTGGGGGACACCACTTTTGACTGCTCCCCACTCTGACTTGGTACCATTTATGCTGACTCTCTGTTTCCTACCAATTAGCCATGACCTAATCCATCCCAACAACGATCCTCCTATTCCATGTGCCTCAACCTTTCTCATCAATCTCTCATGAGGGACTCTGTCGAAAGCTTTACTGAAATCTAAATAAATAATATCATATGACTTGTCACTATCTACTGCTTCATATACCTCTGAGAAAAAGCTAAGCAAATTAGTAAGGCAAGAACGTCCCTGAGTGAATCCATGCTGAGAAGAATTTATTAAGTTAAATTTGTCTAAGTGGCTTCTAATTTTCCTAGCACTAATAGACTCTAGCAACTTTCCTATGATTGATGTGAGACTAATGGGACGGTAATTGGATGCTATCGATTTATCACCTTTTTTGAAGATCGAAACTACATTTGCAAGCTTCCAAGCTTCTGGAACTAAACCTGTTTCTAAAGACTTGTTAAATAAAAATGCTAATGGGCTACTTAACTCATCTCTGCATTCTTTTAATACTCTAGCATATACCTCGTAAGCCTGGAAAAGGCTTAAAAGGAAAAACGTCTACGCCTAGGCTACCATATGTTTGTTATTTTGACTGCTTCCGCATTCCCGCACATCCTCAAGCGTAGATGTGTTTCGTACCTGTAGAATGGCGTTAGTAGAGCTCTCTAAGTCAACTGGTTCAGTTGTGATGGTGATTTCATTGGAGATAACTTTGTGGCAAAAACAGCCACTTTAACTACTTTTCGATACTTAACAATAATATACAGGCACACACGAACAAGCGACGCTCGCCTTCTTGTGGTCGGAGATGCGCGGCGTCGGTCCAGCCGGCTGTTGTTTACATGCGTCGGACGGACGCCTCGCACACCAAGCTTACAGGCTTTCAAGCTGCCGGAGCCTCAGAGCCCTACCGGGTAGCGCAGGGTGTGTTTTTTATGGAGGCCTCAGAGCCCAACCGGGTCTGGAGGGTATTTACCTCCTGTTAAAGCTGAAGATTGCGGAGTAAATACCGTAGACTTCATTCAAGTTTTGGTAAATCTACAGTTATACTACCCCTCCCCCCTTCAAAACACGCCTTTTAGCGTGTTTTGGGATGGTTCAGCAGACGCGGAAACTGGAAAAAACGTATTTTGATAACAAATTATCACCAAACAGATACGAGTTTTTCAGGTAATTTGTTGTTGTTTTTATTTTTTTATTTGATATACAGTGTTTTTTAATACCGAGGACCGTCGCATTTTAGTATTTTTAACATTAGCCTAACCTAACCTAACCGAAAAGTAACCTGTCTCCGCGACGGTCTAAACTCCCCCTCACGTTCCCTGTTTATGGGTGCGCGACGACCTAAACCCGGCTCACGTTCCCTGTTTATGAGTTTGCGAAGGTTTGTAATACTTCAATGTATCTATTTCAAGTCAAATATACATTTCCGCGCATCATCAAACCATACTAAGTCTACTACTAATAATATTAACCCATTAGTACCAACAGAATAGCGACAAAATAGGGGTAGTATAGCTGTAGATTTATCCAAGTTTTTTTTGGCGACCGTCAACCTTTTGTTAATCAAACACCAAACCAGCGGGGGTGTGGGGGCGGCAGCCTCCACCTAATATACTAGGTTAGGTTATATTAGGTAAGGTTGTTAGGTTAGGCTAATACAGTACAGTATTACCCCTTATTTTCGTCTTTTACCCCTCAATTTCCCTGTACTTCATAGCCCTCCCCACTATCGGGGTTCGTATCTTAAGATTGTTGGATAAGGGGGAAAACGTTTTTTCCGGAGATTCTAATTAATGACAACCACTGTATAGGGCCTAATGATGAAAACTAGCTAAAACAAAACAAAAATATAATAATATTCAAGGACACTAGTGCGACGTTATGAGAAACAATTTATTAGGGAAAATAGGCACCAATAGATTCACCATATTTTTCTCCATATAATCCGCATGGAGGGTTTTTGTTATCAACAAATTGAAAAATACCCACTTCACAGACAAATACACCAAAAATCTAAGTCAAAGCGGGGGTGTGGGGGCGGTAGCCCCTACCTATAATACTAGGATAGGTTAGGTAAGGTTGTTAGGTTAGGCTAATGTCCTTTCAAAGGGGTATAGGCTAGTAAACACTAGGATAGCCTATACCCGGTCAGAGGTAAGAAGAAGAAGAAGAGTCCTCCAGTAGTCTCCTTGAATGCTACCAAAAAGTTAATCACTAGGCTAAATTAAAAGAAAAGAAAAAAAAACGCAAAAATACAGTACCGGTATACCGGTACTGTAAAACAATAAGTTTTTCAGCCAGTACCCAACCAGCGGGGGGGTGTGGGTGGCAGCCCCCACCCATATACTAGGTTAGGTTAGGTAAGGTTGTTAGGTTAGGCTAATAGCCTAGCACATTTAAAAAAAAAATAATAATAATAATAATAGCCTAACCCAACCAGCGGGGGTGGCAGCCCCCACCCATAATACTAGGATATGTTGTTGTTGTTGTTCCCCAGGCTGTCTGGCCGAACAGCCCCAAGGTCTCGAGCAAGGCCAAGGCCATAAACGAGTGCCCCCACAAAATCCTCCCTGTTTACCACTAACAAAGCCCGGGTGACCGAAGCCACTCCAAGGCAGGGAGCTGAGGAGGGTGCGGAAATGCCCGGGAAACCAAAGCCCCACCCAAGGCCCTGTGCCCCTCAGCAATTATGAAGGGAAAGTTGAGGGGTAAGGGAAAAATGTGACACTTTGGCTCCCAATCTGCCAACTTCTAGGTTGGCAGTAGGGAGGTCAACCGTCAATCCACGGAAAAGACGCCGCCACTTGAGATCTAGAAGATATATAAGTAAAAGGAACAGTCAGAGTAAGCTATGGGTATGGCAGAGATCGCTCAGTTCTCACTCGGATAGACCAGCCCATCACCACATGACTAGAACCCAATCCTCTCAGCATCAGCTAGGAAAGGCCCTAGAAAGCCGCCTTTGGCGGGGGGATAGCTCCCCTATTTCAACTCCTTTCGGGGTTGGGAACTCGCCCTGGTCGCCCAATAGGATAGGTTAGGTAAGGTTGTTAGGTTAGGCTAATGTCTTCCCAAAGTTGACTATTTTTATAACATGAGATAGGCCTATTAGGCTACCCACTCCACCCCGTGAAATCCGAGCCAGCTTTCGTCAAAAGTTGGCTCGGGTATTCACAAAATTGGGTTTTATGAGTTTGCAATTTGGGAAAACCCGAGCCAAGTTTTGATACAAAACGCTATAGGCCTATTATTGTATTTTTACGCTTTTAAACCCTCATTTTCCCTGAACTTCATAGCCCTCCCCACTAGTGGGGGGCGTGTTTTTAGATTGTTGGATAGGCCTAGGCCTAATGGGTAAATACTCATTTCAGCTCCTCTTCAGTATAAAACAACACTAGGCTTAGTAGGCTAGGCTATATCTGAAGGAAAAATTAAAAAATACAAACTAAAACTTACTGAAATCGCTGTCGGTCCAAAAAGTCATGTTTACCCTTGAATGTTAGGCCTACCTAAAATCGTACCAAATTATTTTATCACCTAGGCCTACAACTACAAGCAAATCCACCAGCCAGCCAGTGACCAATACCATTATCTATACTACCCCATTCAACCACAACTAGCCTACAAACATTCACAGCTTCAACCACATCTACGAGTCCTCCTTCACTACGCATGTACTAGAATAATTTAAACATCGCAAATTATGCACATGATTACACGACGTACATTCCTTATCAGTAACCACCACCATCCCATCTTCCACCTTTTCAACCAACATTTATGGGCTATCTACCACAACTACCACCATTCCCAGGTCCTTCCTAAGCTGCGGAGATATATCAACTGTCTCTCTCACCTCTGTTCGGCTTTAATCCTGCTCCGGCAAAGTGTAAAAGGGAAATAATGGCCACCAAGGAAATGATACGGAACTTGTGTTTACCTAGAACCATCGTATGCAGTGTTGCCAGAACGAGCAAGCAAGGACCGCTAGATTAGGTAGCAGAAGCCGCTATACATTATTCCAAAACTCTTGAACATTAATAAGTTTCGTTCTATAAGGAAGTTGGAGCTGTAGACAAAGATATTTGGCAGAATTTACAGCTAAAATACGGTCGTACTACATATACAATTACATAAAACCCAATTCAACATACCATTAATCCATCAAAAACGTAAATTATTATTGCATTTCTAATATCGATGTTCACGGATCCAACTTCCTTATAGCCTGAAACTCGCAAGTGGTCAATGAAGGGAGATTTGAGCTATGTTACTGTGTTATACTTATGATTGTGCCATTTGTCTATAGAAAAGTACATGTTTATTGCTATTATAAGCTATAACTAATATGTCCACATATATTTTATGAGTTCTTGTGTCTTTATAGGCCTACTGTGTCGTCCCTGGTTTGGTTTGTATATTTTGCAAGTTTTACATTATAAATACATGCTAGGTATATGTTGTTATGTATTATCATAGAGCTAAATGCTATACCCTGTTCCAAATAGGTTGTCCAGAAATCGTGAACCCATAACCTCTATAGCTCGAAAATGGATAGAGCAAATGGGCTGCAAATTTCCACACATATTCCCTGGCTAACCCTTCCCAAATGGTAGAAATATTAGCTCAATTACTCAAGTGGTTTGTGAGTTATTGAGGATAATTTAACTGGAAATCAAGTCGCTAGATAAAGGGAAATATATTTAGATCTAGCATTAATTTACTAAGTTGGCAACATTGCAAATGTCTGGATATTTGTGACGTCATGAAAAGGTTGCCAGCTATTTTATTCTGTACGATATTTTTCCCGTTGTCAATAACTTTAATTACATTTCTATATATATTGGGAGAACCTGATTATTCAGTCTATTTCCCTCTATGTGATCTATAAGTGGCTAAATACACCCGTATGTTAGTTAAAGAGTGCTGGTTACCCATAAAAGGTTGTCCTTGAATTTTATGATTTCGATAGTTTCGCCTCTATTATTCATGACGTATTTTGTTTTATTCTAGACTCATCGATACGTGTTCACAATACTTCTATCACATTATAATAAGGTTGGGGATGTTTCTCCTTGTTCTTTTAATCAATTATAAACGTTCTAGCAAAATCAACTTTGAGTTTTTATTCAGCTTTTAAATTCTTATACTATAACAGTATAATTATCGTACACATAAGTTGTGCCCATCTTCCCGGAAATAGTGGTGACGTCTTCTTGCAATTAGTTGTCGTACGGTTTAAAAAATGAAAGTACATCTAAGAATAATGACGCAATATATATAACATTTTCTAAATATATAGATAACATAAATACTGTTCCATTATTAATATCAAGAGTAACTACACAAATTCCTGATATATTTGGCTTGCAAGCAGATGTAGCCAGAGTGATTATCGTACACAGGCACAAGGTCTATCTATGACGTCATACAGTTTATAAGGCAGTTCTTTCTCTCATTCGCTATAGATAATATTGACTATACGGTTATGCAATAGATGGTATGATAGAACTAATACATATTCCCACAAGCAACTAGAAAGCAGGACAAAATAGCCTCTAAAATAGGAAAAAATATGCCTATATCTTGAGTTCAACCAGTCAGGAGGGGGTGAGTCATATCATGTGACCGTGTGACGTCATAACCATTGTTTATCAAGGTCTCTCTCTCTCTCTCTCATTAATTCATTGTAAGAACTCTAGACCTGATGTAGACCAAGAGTGAGAGAGGTGGAAATTAGT
>CM064481.1:31809911-31812411 GCA_032716605.1 Paralithodes platypus
TCCTGGGGTGACCCTTTGTTTTCCCACAGACTTTGTCAGTGGCAGCGATAAGGCTATGCTTAAGAAAGTTCCATTGGCTATTTACATCAGAGGCTATTTACAAGTCAGAGGGTTAATTGAAGTCAGAGGGTTAATGGAAGTCAGAGGGTTAATGGAAGTCAGAGGGTTAATTGAAGTCAGAGGGTTAATTGAAGTCAGAGGGTTAATTGAAATCAGAGGGTTAATTGAAGTCAGAGGGTTAATTGAAGTCAGAGGGTTAATTGAAGTCAGAGGGTTAATTGAAGTCAGAGGGTTAATTGAAGTCAGAGGGTTAATTGAAGTCAGAGGGTTAATTGCGATAGTCTTTACCCTATTAACTCCCCCAGATCCTTCCTAAGCTGTGTAAAATCTGCTAATGATAGCCAAAATATACTGTTAAAAGACGTCATAATATTCAGAGGGTTAAGGGGGGTGACCTGCTTTTTGTTATTTCTGTCCTTTTCTATCTTTCTCTGGCTTGTATCCATTTGGCCCCATTCAGCCTACTGTTTTAAGACGTTTATCCCCATCCAGGTGTCAATTTTTTACTGGTGAGCGGTAGCGAGCCAGCATATTTTTATTTTTGTTTGACAGCAGGCTAAATTTGTACATTTTTCGATAGAAAAATTTCTCCGGCAAAGCCGGATTTCTTCATTATAATGCTGGCTCGGTATCGCTCGCCAGGAAGAAATCGACACCTAGATGGGGATAAACGTCTTAAAATAGTTGGCTGAATGGGGCCGAATGGATACAAGCCAGAGAAAGAGAGAAAAGGACAGAAATAACAAAAAGCAGGTCACCCCCCTTAAGAAGGATCTGTGGTAGCTAAAAGAAGTAATTGAGATAGTCTGTAGTCTTTTAAGGGGAGATTTCCACTTGAGAGATTTTTTTCTTGACTCCTTGCTCCCTCATGTTTAGCCCCATAGTTTTTCTAATTTTAAGACGTTTGCCTCATTATTTTGACGATTTTAAGAACTTTCGACTCATTTCTGTCAATTTTAAGACCTTTCGTGCCATGTAGGTGTCGATTTTATCCTGATGAGCGATAGCGAGCCTGTAATATAAGAGGAACCGGCTTTCAGCCGGGACATTTTTCTACCGAAAAATGTACAAATTTATCTAGGGGGAGTAATTTTAAGCTTGATGGAAGTCTAGGGAATCAACTAAAAACCTCCCCTTAATGTGTAGACGTCCTGCCTAAGCTGCATACAATCGTCTAATAGTTGCCAGAATATAATGAAAAGGACGTCACCGGTACTGAAGGGGTTAAATATGAGTATCTGTGATTATGAGTGAGCGTTTAATTGTAGCCGACGTGTAAAGCCAGTGAAAATAGGTTAGCCTAAACTGAACAAGATGCGGAAATACGCTTGGACTACCAGGCCAAGTGAGGTACCTTTATTTGTCTCGTGGTAACGTGTCTGCCTCTTAGCCCAAGGGTCCCGGGTTCGATTCCCGCCCTGGGTGCAGATTTTCGAGAGGCTATTTCAGCATCTAACGAAGCTTAGGTGTGTTGGTGAAATTGTCAAGATGGTTGGAAGTATGATCGGAGCTCCATAACCCTCCTTACGGGCATGGTATAAAAAACAAATCCTACATAGGGTTGTGTGCGAGTGCATTTTATACACTCTTAAATTAGTTACCCCGCCAAAGTCAACGTTTTCTTTGATGCCCCACCAAATTACCCGAGTTACCCTTCCAATAAAAATCCCCGTTTTCTACCCATTATATACGGTTCAATGAAACGCCATGGCAACTCCTTCATGTTATTATATCGGTTGAACAGCCAGTCAGTCAGTTAGGAAGATACAGTCAACCAGTCACTAACCACTCGCCTACCAGCCACCACTCTCTTTAATGTGAGTTAGAGAGAGAGAGAGAGGGAGGGAGAGAGGTGTGGGGGCTCAAATTTCCTGTACGTCTTTGATAGCTGGTTAGTTACTTAGTGTTGTTTTGGTGTATGAGAGAGAGAGAGAGAGAGAGAGAGAGAGAGAGAGAGTCATCCTTCATAATGGGTATGATCAATGAATATGTACCAAACTGTGTATATGGTTACACACACACAGACACACACACACACAGACACACACACACACACACACACAGCCCGTAGCCTAGTAGGTAGAGCTCTCGTCTCACACACGAGGGGTCGGGGGTTCAATCCCCGGCCGGGCGGAGACAAATTGGGCTTGTCTCCTTTCATGTGTTAGCCTCAGTTCACCTAGCTGTAAATAGGTACCTGGAATAAGTGGACGAAGTTGTGACGTCCCATCTGGGGTTGGCAAAAATGGTACAAGGCGAGATGGGTATCATATGGTTCACCTAAGCTGATGGCTACCTAAGCCTTCGGGCGAGACGGTACCTTCTATAGTGAGAATGGTACCATACAGATCCACCCTAAGCCTTCGTTTCCGATGTCGCCAATTGGCTAAATACAGACTACACACACATCCACAGCCATTCCAACAGTACATAAAACACT
>CM064481.1:31817411-31930951 GCA_032716605.1 Paralithodes platypus
AGGCCGGTTCCCCTTAAATTACAGGCTCGCTATCGCTTGCCAGGAAAAAATCGACACCTAAATGGCACGAATGGTCTTAACATTGACAGAAATGGGGCGAGGGTTCTTAAAATCGCCAAACTAATGGGGAAAGTGTCTTTAAATCTCACAAGCAATGGGGCTAAACATGAGGGAGAAAGAGGTTCATAAAAAAATCCTCCAGGTGGAAATCTCCCCTTAAAAATGTGTATAGAAGAGTGAAATTTCTTATAAAGGAAGCAAAGCGGAATAAAGAACTGAGGGTTGCATCCCTCTGCAAAGAGAGTCCTAAAAAGTTCTTCAGCTATGTGAACAGCAGGAAGCCATTCAAAAGTAGCATTGGACCTCTAAAGGATCAAACAGGCCAACTTCTAACTTCTGACACTGATATAGCTAAATCCCTAAACGACTATTTTGCCTCGGTATTCACAAGGGAAAATACCAGTGACACGCCAAGTACAGGACTAGTGCATGAGGGTGAAGTTCTTAGCAGAATTAGATGTACCCCAGAGGAGGTAGCAAAGAGAATAGATAAGTTAAATAGGCACAAGTCATCCGGCCCAGATAGATTTCTTCCACGAGTTGTATGAGAAGTGCGAGATGAAATCGCACCTTTCTTGGCAGACATCTTCAATAAATCACTAGAAAATGAAGAGGTTCCTGAAGAATGGAAACTGGTCAATGTGACCCCAATCTTTAAGAAAGGGGATCACGAGTGTCCCAAGAATTATCGGCCAATGCTTGACTTCTATCATAGTAAAACTCTTAGAAGGGATACTAGTTGTTTATTGTTGTTGTTGTTCCCCAAGCTGCCTGGCCAAACAGCCCCAAGGCCCCGAGCAAGGCCAAGGCCATAACCGAGCGCCCCCAAAGAACCCTCCCTGCCGACCACAATAAAGCCTGGGTGACCGAAGCCAGTCCATGGCGGGGAGCTAAGGAGGGTGCGGAAACGCCCGGGAAACCAAAGCCCCACCCAGGGCCCTGTGCCCCTCAGCAATTATGAAGAGAAAGTTGAGGGGCAAAGGAAGAATGTGACGCTTTGGCTTCCAATCTTGGTAGATTGGGAGGTCAATCCACGGAAGAAATGCCGTCACTTGAGATCTAAAAATATATAAGTAAAAGGAACAGTCAGAGTAAGCTATGGGTATGGCAGAGATCGCTCAGTTCT
This sequence comes from Paralithodes platypus, assembly GCA_032716605.1. NCBI lineage: Eukaryota > Metazoa > Arthropoda > Malacostraca > Decapoda > Lithodidae > Paralithodes > Paralithodes platypus. The sequence goes on from CM064481.1 coordinate 31,818,598, forward strand.
CACTCTGATAGACCAGCCCATCACCATATGACTAGAACCCAATCCTCTCAGCATCAGCTAGGAAAGGCCCTAGAAAGCCACCTTTGGCAGGGGGATAGCTTCCCTATTTCAACCCCTTTTGAGGTTGGGCACCCGCTAGGGATACTAGTAGACAAGATAGTTGACTACTTAGAAATCCACAATTTAATTACAGAATCCCAACATGGATTCAGACGACACCGATCATGTCTTACCAATTTGCTGGAATTTTTCCATGACATGCTGAGTGAGTATGACAAAAGTAGAGCCATAGACATCCTTTGTTTAGATTTTCAAAAAGCTTTTAACAAAGTGCCTCATTGCAGGCTAATGTCAAAAGTGAGTGCCCTAGGTATCAATACAGAGGTCACAAATTGGATAGAAAGTTGGCTAACAGGTAGACAACAACGAGTGGTAATGAATGGTGTTTCTTCTGAGTGGACTGCAGTTTATAGTTCTTAAAGCTAGCGCATGCTAAGCTAGCTAAGGATAGCTCAATAAGGCCGATTAGGCGTATTTCCATTGGGGTCCTGTACTACTACCCCATCCCTAAACTTGGAATGAATGTGAAAGACCCCAAAGGGGTTGAACAGCTCAGGATGGACCTCAACAAACTGGGTGAATGGTCGGAGACATGGCAGATGCCTCTAAACTTGGAAAAGTGCAAGGTGATGCATATCGGCCAAGCAAACCCCAAGTCAGGCTAATCACTATTGGGAATGCCTCTGGAAGTTACTGACTTGGAAAAGGATTTGGGTGTTCTGATTAGCAGTGACCTAAAGTTTTCCTAGCAGTGCATTGAAGTAGAGAAGAAAGCTCAGAAATTATTGGGCTATATTAAGAGGCAATTTAAGTATAGAAATAAGGAAATAGTCCTCACACTTTACAACGCTCTGATACGCTCTGGAGTTTGATGTTCAATTCTGGTCTCCAGCACCCAGGAAAGAAATAGAGCGATTATAAAGAGTACAAGCTAGAGCTACAAAGCTTATTCCATCGCTTAGAAGACTGAGATATGAGGACCGGTATAAGCTCTCCTTCCACTTCGAGTATCTCTTCGGAATGGACCGCAAGGTCTCCGAGATACTAACTATTCCTTGTAACTCCTTGGAACTCTCTCTCTCACACTCACACACACAAACACACACATATAAAGACACAACCACCACAACTACCACAACAACCACAACCACAACTACCACAACCACTACTACCACAACCACAACCACCATAACCACAACCACAACTACCACAACAACTAGCACCACAACCACAACCACAACCACAACTACCACAACAACTACCACCACAACCACAACTACCACAACCACTACCACCACAACCACAACCACAACCACAACTACCACAACCACAACCACCACAACCACAACTACCACAACAACTACCACCACAACCACCACCACAACTACCACAACAACTACCACCACAACCACAACCACCACAACCACAACCACAACAACTACCACTACAACCACAACCACCACAACCACAACCACAACCACAACTACCACAACAACTACCACCACAACCACCACAAAATACCACACGTACCATACATATGCCTTGACCTGGCTTTGCTAACCTAAATTCTTGTCTAACTTTGATAACTATTGATGAATTGCTGGGAATGTTGGTGGTGGTGGTGGTGGTAGTGGTAGTAATGTTGGTAGTAATGTTGGTAGTAATGTTGGTAGTAATGTTGGTAGCAATGTTGGTAGTTATGTTGGTAGTGCTTGTGGTAGTAGCTTTGGTGGTGGTAGTGGTAGTAGTATTGGTAGTAACGTTGGTATCAATGTTGGTAACAAATAGTTGTAGTGGTGTTGGTAGCAATTTTGGTAGTAATGTTGGTAGTAGCATACTTAGTACGCTGTGGTGGAGTGCTCTTGCCACTGGACTGGTAATCCAATGGACCCGGGTTCGAATCCCGATATATCAATGGGAAGATATTATTGGGATGGAATTTGTGTTGTACCTAGTATCAGTGCATTACCACAGCACACCGAAATGCCAAAAAAATACCCTCATTGTTCCCTGATTAAATAGCATTGTATGAATATTCCCATAGGCTATATACAATATGCTACAGGGGTGCAATGCCTAGTGAGTTCATTGTTCAATAGGTGGCATTCTCAGAGTGAGGGTCCGAGTCTAGGGGGTCAGACGGTGAAGCGCAAAGGTGCATCTTGCGATGGCAAGATAGCAGGGGCTGGCTGCATCTCAAAGTGCTTCACATGTCTCACTCCCTAGACTGGAATGAGACCTCACAGGTTTCATTGTAGAATGTACAGTTGAATGTACAGGCTCTCAGCCTATGCCCGAGAGGGAGTAGTTGGAATATAGAAAAAAAACAAAAAAACATACACACTCACACATATGAATACAAATGGGCACATACATACACGCATGATACACACATACATAATACAGTACATATATATACACACACACACACACACACACACACACACACACACACACACACACACACACAGATACACACACACACACACACACAAACACAGGCACACATATACACACACACACACACACACACACACACACACACACACACACACGTACACAAGCACACATATATAATACACACACACACACACAGAGATATACACACACACACACACACAAACACAAGCACACATATACACACACACACACACACACATATATACACACACACACACACACACAAACACAAGCACACATATACAGTATACACACACACGGCACGCACACACACACAAGCACACATATACACACACACACACACACACACAGATATACACACACACACACACACAGATACACACACACACACACAAACACAAGCACACATATACACACACACACACATATATACACACACACACACACACACAAACACAAGCACACATATACAGTATACACACACACGGCACGCACACACACACAAGCACACATATACACACACACACACAAACACACAGATATACACACACACACACACACACAGATACACACACACACACAAACACAAATATATACACACACACGCACACGCACACACACACACACAAGCACACATATACACACACACACGCACACAAACACAAGCACACATATACACACACACACACACACACAAGCACACATATACACACACACACACGCACAAACACAAGCACACATATACACACACACGCGCACACACACACACACACACACAAACACACATATATACACACACACGCGCACGCACACACACACGCACACACACACACAAACACAAGCACACATATACACACACACGCGCACACACACACACACACACACATTTAAACACAATGAAATATAATCAATAGACTTAATCAAGGTCACCGAAGCTACTGCTCTGTCTCACACACACACACACACACACACACACACACTCTCCTTCTCTCTCACTCACACATACACACACACACACACTCTCTCTCTCTCATTTGATCCTGTTCTCCGGTTATTATTAGATCGGGAAGGATATATGGAAGTTAACCCTTTCAAGCTCCAATACGCGGTTTCTGTTCTGTTTTCTGGCTACTATCAGACGATGTTATTGAGATTAGTAACGGTAAATGGAAGTCAAAGGGTTGATTGAGATAGCCTTTACCCTTTTAATACCCACAGATCCTTCCTAAGCTGCATAAAATCGTCTAATGATAGCCAAGATAAACTGCTAAAACGCGTCAGAGCTTCAAGGGGTTAATCCACATGGTTTTAACCCCTTCTGTACCGGTGACGTCTTTTAAAAACAAAATCCGCTACATTTAGACGATTTTATGAAGCTTGGGAAGGATATATGATAGCTAAAAGGATTAAGGGGAGGTCTCCACTTGAGGGACTTTTTTCTTGGCTCCCTTCTCCCTCATGTTTAGCCCCATTGTTTTTTTTTCTAATTTTAAGACGTTTGCCCCATTATTTTGACGATTTTAAGAACTTTCAACCCATTTCTGTCAATTTTAATACCTTTCGTGCCATTTAGGTGTCAATTTTATCCTGGCGAGCGATAGCGAGCCTGTAATTTAGGAGGAACCGGCTTTCAGCGGGGACATTTTTCTACCGAAAAATTTACAAATTTATCTTGAAAGAGGCTCAAGGGGGTGTAAGGGCTTGAAGGATATCTAGGGACCAAACTAAAAACCTCCCCTTAATTGAGATGGTCTGTAGCCTTTTAATCGGTAGACGCCCTTCCTAAGCTGAATAAAACTTTCTAATAGTTGCCAGAATATATTGAAAAAGACGTCGCCGTACAGTCGCGCTAATAAGTGATGTCTCGGCACCAAGCATGTTTTGATCAATAATTGGTATCAGCAATGTCTAAGCTTCATTTCTTCATATCGAGTGAAATATACAAACACGTTCTTTCACTGACCCACCCTATTCAACATCTGACAGACATTAATACAGCACAGAGCAAGCCAAACGTAATGGCAGCTGGGACATGACTTATTAGCGCTACACTTACCCACCCTATTCAACATCTGACAGACATTAATACAGCACAGAGCAAGCCAAAAGTAATGACAGCTGGGACATGACTTATTAGTGCTACACTTACCCACCCTATTCAACATCTGACAGACATTAATACAGCACAGAGCAAGTCAAACGTAATGACAGCTGGGACATGACTTATTAGCGCTACACTTACCCACCCTATTCAACATCTGACAGACATTAATACAGCACAGAGCAAGCCAAACGTAATGACAGCAGCTGGGGACATGACGTATTAGCGCTACACTTACCCACCCTATTCAACATCTGACAGACATTAATACAGCACAGAGCAAGCCAAACGTAATGGCAGCTGGGACATGACTTATTAGCGCTACACTTACCCACCCTATTCAACATCTGACAGACATTAATACAGCACAGAGCAAGCCAAACGTAATGACAGCTGGGACATGACTTATTAGCGCTACACTTACCCACCCTATTCAACATCTGACAGACATTAATACAGCACAGAGCAAGCCAAACGTAATGACAGCTGGGACATGACTTATTAGCGCTACACTTACCCCCCCTATTCAACATCTGACAGACATTAATACAGCACAGAGCAAGCCAAACGTAATGACAGCTGGGACATGACTTATTAGCGCTACACTTACCCACCCTATTCAACATCTGACAGACATTAATACAGCACAGAGCAAGCCAAACGTAATGACAGCTGGGACATGACTTATTAGCGCTACACTTACCCACCCTATTCAACATCTGACAGACATTAATACAGCACAGAGCAAGTCAAATGTAATGACAGCTGGGACATGACTTATTAGCGCTACACTTACCCACCCTATTCAACATCTGACAGACATTAATACAGCACAGAGCAAGTCAAATGTAATGACAGCTGGGACATGACTTATTAGCGCTACACTTACCCACCCTATTCAACATCTGACAGACATTAATACAGCACAGAGCAAACCAAACGTAATGACAGCTGGGACATGACTTATTAGCGCTACACTTACCCACCCTATTCAACATCTGACAGACATTAATACAGCACAGAGCAAACCAAACGTAATGACATCTGGGACATGACTTGTTAGTGCTACACTTACCCACCCTATTCAACATCTGACAGACATTAATACAGCACAGAGCAAGCCAAACGTAATGAAAGCTGGGACATGACTTATTAGCACTACACTTACCCACCCTATTCAACATCTGACAGACATTAATACAGCACAGAGCAAGCCAAACGTAATGAAAGCTGGGACATGACTTATTAGCGCTACACTTACCCATCCTATTCAACATATGACAGACATTAATACAGCACAGAGCAAGCTAAACGTAATGACAGGTGGGACATGACTTATTAGCGCGACCGTACCTTATCTAACACATCCCATTTTCTTTCAGATCTGATCAAGTGGACAACGAGTATGAATGAAAGTGGCTAACATAAAAAGTGGTATTAGCTCAAGTGGACGTGATCTGCCTGGTTGTATGACTTTAGTGGAATACGAGACAAAGACAAAGCGAGTAGTACCCCCTTAAGTGGTAGTGGGGGCTGTTCAAGTGGCCTAAGTGGCAAGCCAAGTGATGTAGGTGGTGGTATGGATACTGTGAGTGTGCTAAGTGGTCAAGTGAACAGTGTAAGAGGCAGATTAAGTGGTATCAGCAGTTTAAATGGCCTAGGATACACAAGTCGCAAGGAAAGTGGACCTAGCACCCGAGAGGCCCCTGTAGAAAGTGGCAATTTAAGTGGCAGAGCTAAATACTTAAGTGGTAGTCAAAGCCGTATAAGTGGTAGTTTAAGTGGTGTAAGTGATAGTTTAAGTAGCGGGAGTAGCAATTTAAGTTATATAAGTAATACAAGTGGTAATCTAAGTGGTAGTTTAAGTGGTGTAAGTAACATGAGTGGCAGTATCAGTAGCATAAATCATAATTTAAGTGGCATAAATGGCATAAGTGGGAATCTAAGTGGTAGGTTAAAGTGCATGGGTGATTTAAGTGGTAATTCAAGTGGTATGCTAAGTAGTAATCGAAGTGGCAAAACAACTGGTAATTCAAATGGTAGTCTAAGTGGTAATCTAAGTGGCAAAACAAGTGGTAATCTAAGTGGTAAATCAAATGGTAGTCTAAGTGGTAATCTAAATGGTAGTTTAAGTGGTAATCTAAGTGGTAATCTAAGTGGTAGTCTAAGTATTAAATCAAGTGGTAGTCTAAGTGGTAAATCAAATAGTGGTCTAAGTGGTAATTCAAGTGGTGGTCTAAATGGTAATTCAAGCGGTAGTCTAAGTGGCTTAAGTGGTAATTCAAGTGGTAAATCAAGTGGTCTAAGTGGTAAACAAAGTGGTTTAAGTGGTATTTCAAGTGGTCTAAGTGGTAATTTAAGTGGCCTAAGTGGTAATCTAAGTGGCAGTATGGGTGGAGTAAGTGGCCTGGTAGCAGCGATCAAGAAGGGTCACCGCCGCCACGTCCAGCTCCTCCTAGAAGCTGGGGTACCCGTTAACGAACTCGATGATACGGGTTAGTATTTTTTTCCAATTTAATATACAGGGTGTCCCAGGAGGAAAGGCCATAACTTTGGGAAATGATAAACCGAGGTATTCGAAGCCTAAAATGTTCTATAACAAAAAGTCTAAATCTCAACCGTTAAAAAGATTTTGAAGGTTTTAATTAGTGTCCTCCCCCGCATCACCGTAATGGACTCTTCTATGTCAGATAGTTTACAACTGGTCCAAAGTGAGCTAATATATCTATAAATAATTTTGCAACTTACAAAATGATATTATCTTTACAATAACATGGTAAAATAATTGCAGTTAGATGGAGGTGTGGTAGGCAATAAGACAGCTAGGCCAGCCTTATGGTGAAATACTTCAGAAAATGCCATTTTCAACATGCAATATCTCTTTACTGGTTGAGATTTGGAATATTTCTTATAAAACATTTTAAGCTTAGAATATTTTGTTTTGTCATTTCCCAAAGTTATGCCCTTTCCTCCTGGGACACCCTGTATATATATATATATATATATATATATATATATATATATATATATATACAGTCAAAATCGATAAAATAATAGGATAACTTGTAGCGGATTCAAGACTCGAAAATACATGTAACCGATAAGCTTGCTTGTTTGATGTATGTATATGTATATTATGGTTAGCCTATAATGTATATACTGTATATGTATGTATATAATTATGTAATGTATGTATATACTCAGGCACATACCCCATAGCTGGAGGTGGCCGACTCAAGACAGAGTGCGAACAGAAACAGCATTTAAAGTTCCAGTTCTTTTCCTTCTGGGGGCAGGGGGCTGTGAATCCTCCTCCCCTTGTAAAAATCACCTACTAGACGAGACAGAGAAAGGGCCGAGGGAACGCGAAAGTGGTCCCGGACCCTAAAAATTGGAACTTTAAATTTGGTTTATGTTCGGGCTCTGTCTCAAGTCCCCCCCCCCCCTATGGGATATGTGCCTGAGTATATACATGTTTTGTATGTGTAAGAAACAAAAGTCAAAGCTACCTGTAATGCATGTTGCTTCAAATTGCTGCATTTTGACAGTTCATTCTGGCTATCATTAGACGATTTTATTCAGATTAGGAAGGGTATATGGAAGTGAGAGGTTAATCAAGTTAGCATTTACTCCTTTGGATACCCACAGATCCCTCCTAAGTTGCACAAAACCGTCTTAAGATAGCCAGAATAAACTGTCAAAATGCGTCATGAACCTCCAGGGGGTTAATATATTTTTCTCCTCTGCAGGATCGCGTGCTCTAGTCGCTGCTACTATGAACAGTAGTAGTAGTAGTAGTAGTAGTAGTGGTGGTGGTGGAGGACATGAACTAGTGAACCTACTACTAAAGGGGGGCGCCGACCCTAACCTAGCCGACAGTAGGGGGCTGTCCCCCCTAATGGCCGCAGCTATCACCAATGTCCCCCAGACAGCCATGGTCTTACTACAACACGTGAGTACTGGTGTTGAAATAACTTAGAAAAGTTGACAGAATTTATATAAACACCATATGAAGAGAAGCACTTTATTGACAACGTTTCACAGATAGCTTCTTCAGGTCACTAAAAGAAGCTATCTGAGAAACGTTGTCAATAAAGTGCTCCTCTTCATATGGTGTGAGTACTTGTGTTTGTTTTTGTTATTTAATTTTTTTGTTTTGTTTTTTCACCAACCAACTTTACTTCTAAACTCAATCAATGAAATCAACAAATATATGTGGCACTCCAAGGACTCAAACCTAGGATACTCACACTGAAATTCCGCACATTTATGCATTACGCTATCAAGACAGTTAAATAATTATGCACAAGCCTACGATTTATTATGCAGTTTCGAATCCTGCATGCCCGATGTCATAACTTCAACTGAAATTCCCATTCACTCATGTTACACCAGAGTAGCTTAGTTACCCCTTTAATATATATGTCAACAAACGTTTTCTTCTTTCGTTCACCAACCAGTATAATTTTCACTAAAAGCCGGTATCACACGAGCGCTACCACAACCACCACCACCACAACTACTACCACAACTACCACAACCACCACCACCACAACTACTACCACAACCACCACCACCACAACTACTACCACAACCACAACTACCACCACCACCACCACCACAACCACATAACTACCACCACTACCATCACAACTACCACCACTACCACCACAACTACCACCACCACTACCACAAAGAGTACCACAACCACAACTACCACCACCACCACCACCACAACTACCACCACCACTACCACTAGCTGAACAAATATCAGAGAAAAAGCGCCAGCATAGAAGCCAAGTCATAACTTGGATGAGATGCCGGCTCTCTTTCTCTCTTCTCAGGTCTGCACTCCTATGTCTCAGGGGTACAAGGTCCTCCCCGCTACAGAGGACAAGAGTGAGAGACTTGGACTTTGAAATGGTCGTGGCGGAGGGACGAATTGGGGAACAACTAGGTTGATTGTAGGGAGGTACTGGTACAATAAGATAAACTACAATGTAACTAGAATAAGATAGATTGTACACCACTTTGTAACTGTCACTACCACAAAGAGTACCACAACCACAACTACCACCACCACCACCACCACAACTACCACCACCACCACCACAACTACTACCACAACCACAACTACCACCACCACCATCACCACAACTACTACCACCACCACCACCACAACCACAACTACCACCACCACCACAACTACCACCACCACCACCACAACTACTACCACAACCACAACCACCACCACCACCACCACAACACCACACCACCACCACCACAACCACAACCACCACCACCACCACCACCACCAACTACCACCACCACACCAAAACTACTACCACAACCACAACTACCACCACCACCACCACCACAACTACTACCACAACCACCACCACCACCACAACCACCACCACCACCACCACCACCACAACTACTACCACAACCACCACCACCACCACCACCACCACAACTACTACCACAACCACCACCACCACAACTACTACCACAACCACAACTACCACCACCACCACAACCACATAACTACCATCACAACTACCACCACCACCACCACAACTACTACCACAACCACCACCACCACAACTACTACCACAACCACCACCACCACAACCACATAACTACCACCACTACCATCACAACTACCACCACCACCACCACCACCACCACCACCACAACTACTACCACAACCACCACCACCACAACTACTACCACAACCACAACTACCACCACCACCACCACCACAACCACATAACTACCACCACTACCATCACAACTACCACCACCACCACCACTACCACAAAGAGTACCACAACCACAACTACCACCACCGCCACCACCACAACTACCATCACAACAGCCACCACCACAACCACAACTACCACCACCACAACCACAACTACCACCACTACCACCACCACCACCACCATCACCACCGCCACCACCACAACTACTATCACAACCACAACTACCACCACCACCACCACCACCACAACTACCATCACCACCGCCACCACCACAACTACTACCACAACCACAACTACCACCACCACCACCACCACCACAACCACCACAACCACAACTACCACCACCACCACCACCACACCACAACTACCATCACCACCACCACCACAACCACACTACCACGTCAACACCACCACCACCACAACCACAACTACCACCACCACCACCACCACCACCACAACCACAACTACCACCACCACCACCACCACAACTACCATCACCACCGCCACCACCACAACCACAACTACACCACCCACACCACCCACCACCAACCAAAACTACCATCACCACTGCCACCACCACAACTACTACCACAACCACAACTACCACCACCACCACCACCACAACTACCACCACCACTACCACAAAGAGTACCACAACCACCACCACCACCACCACCACCACCACAACTACAACTACCACCACCACCACCACCACAACTACCATCACCACCACCACCACCACAACTACCACACCACACAACCACACCACCACCACACCACAACTACCACCACCACCACAAACAAAACCAACACCACCACCACCACCACCACAACTACCACCACCACCACCACCACCACCACCACCAAACCACCACAACTAACCACCACACCACCACCACCACCACAACTACCACCACCACCACCACAACTACCACCACCACCACCACCACAAACTACCACCACCACCACCACCACAACCCACCACCCCCACCACACCCACCACCACCACAACTACCACACCCACCACCACCACCACCACAACTACCACACCCACCACCACCACAACTACCACCACCACCACAACCACCACCACCACCACCACCACCACCACAACCACACCACCACCACAACCACAACCACACCACCACCACACCACCACCACAACCACACCACCACCACCACCACCACCAAACTACACCACCACTACCACCACCACACCACAACCACCACCACACCACAACCACCACCACACCACAACCACCACCACCACCACACCACAACCACCACTCACCACCTCCCCCCACAACCACCACCACTACCACCACAACCACCAAAACTACCATCACCACAACCACCACTACTACAACTACCACAACCACAACTACCACCACCACTACCACCACCACAACTACCAACAACCACACCACCACCATCACCACCACAACTACCATCACAACTACCAACAACCACACCACCACCACCACAACTACCATCACCACCGCCACCACCACAACCACAACTACCACCACCACCACCACCACCACAACTACCATCACCACTGCCACCACACTACCACAACCACCCACCACCACAACCACACCACCACCACCCCACCACCACAACTACCACCACCACCACCAACCACAGACTACCACCACCACCACCACCAACCACAACTACCACCACCCACCACCACCACCACAACTACACAACCACCACCACCACACCACCACAACCACCACCACCACCACCAACCACCACAACCACAACCATACCACCTCCACCACAACCACTACAACTACCCCCACCACCACCACCACCACAACCACACCACCACCACACCACCACCACTACCACCACCACAACCACTACCACAACTACCACCACCACCACTACCACCACCACAACCACTACCACAACCACTACCACAACTACCACCACCACCACCACATCTACCTACCACCACTACCACAACTACCACCACCACAACCACATCTACCACCACACCACCACACCCTACCACCACACCACTACAACTACCACCACCACCTCCACAACCACCCACCACCACCACCACAACCACACCCATCACCAACACACCACAACTACCACCACCACCACCACCACAACCTACCACCACCACCACCACCACAACCACCCCACCACCACCACCACCACCAAACCACCACCAATACCACAACCACCACCACCACCACACAATTACCACCACCACCACTACAACTACCACCACCACCCACCACCACCACCACAACCACCACCACCACAACCACCACCACCACCACCACAACCACCACAACCACCACCACCACCACCACCACTACCACAACCACCACCACCACCACCACCACAACAACCACCACCACCACCACCACCACAACCACCACCACCACCACCACCACAACTACCACCACCACCACCACCACCACAACCACCACCACCACCACCACCACAACCACAACCACCACCACCACCACCACAACCACACAACCACCACAACCACACAACCACCACCACCACCACCACCACACAACCACCACCACCACAACACAACCACCATAGCATCCACAACCACCACCACCACCACAACTACCACCACACCACCACCACCACAACCACCACCACCACCACACCACAACCACCACCACCACCACCACACCACCACCACCACCACACACCCACAACCACCACCACCACAACCACCACAACTACCACCACCACCACCACCACCACAACCACCACCACCACCACAACTACCACCACCACCACCACCACCACAACCACCACCACCACCACCACAACTACCACCACCACCACCACCACAACTACCACCACCACCACCTACCACCACCACACCTACCACCACCACCACACCACCACAACCACCACCACCACCCACCACCACCACCACAACTACCACACCACCACCACCACACTACCACCACCACACCATCACCACCACCATACACCACCACCCCACTACCCCAACCACAACTACCACCACCACAACTACCACCACCAACACCACCACCAACAACCACGCACCCATCACACACCACCACCACCACCCCCACACCCACCCCCACCACAACCACCACCACCACCACCACCACCACCACAACTACCACCACCACAACCACCACAACTACCACCACCACCACCACAACTACCACCACACAACCACCACCTACACCACACCACCACCACCACCACCACCACAACTACCACCACCACAACCACCACAACTACCACCACCACCGCGACCTCTCTTTTTCAAACAGTCATGAAATCTATTTTTAAGTTTTTTCATTGATTGGCTAGAAAGTGTATATGCATTATTAAAGAGAGAGAGAGAGAGAGAGAGAGAGAGAGAGAGAGAGAGAGAGAGAGAGAGAGAGAGAGAGATTGTGAGAAAGAGATTGAGAGTGTGAAGTTTGGTAGAGAGGAAAAAATAGTGAGCGAGTGATATATAGATAGATAGATATACAGAGAGAGAGAGAGAGAGAGAGAGAGAGAGAGAGAGAGAGAGAGAGAGAGAGAGAGAGAGAGAGAGAGGTACGTGTAAGTAGTAAGGCAAGGCCCATCTACATCGATCATCGATAACTTTGTTGCATTCCTGTCCCTACCTACCTACCTACCTACCTACCTATCTACCTACCTTCCTGTCCCTCCCTACCTACCTACCTACCTTCCTGTCCCTCCCTACCTACCTACCTACCTACCTACCTACCTACCTTCCTGTCCCTACCTACCTACCTTCCTGTCCCTACCTACCTACCTACCTACCTTCCTGTCCCTACCTACCTACCTACCTTCCTGTCCCTCCCTACCTACCTACCTACCTACCTTCCTGTCCCTCCCTACCTACCTACCTACCTACCTTCCTGTCCCTCCCTACCTACCTACCTACCTACCTTCCTGTCTCCCTACCTACCTGTCTCCCTACCTACCTACCTGTCTCCCTACCTACCTTCCTGTCTCCCTACCTACCTACCTACCTACCTACCTTCCTGTCCCTCCCTACCTACCTACCTAACCCCCTGCCTTACCTGCCTTCCTTCCTGCCTTACCTCTGCTTTACCCCTGCCTTACCTGCCTAACCCCCTGCCTTACCTGCCTAACCCCCTGCCTTACCTCTGTTTGGCCCCTGCCTTACCTTCCTAACCCCCTGCCTCACCTCTGCCTTACCTACCTAACTACCTTCTTCACCTCTGCCTTACCTGCCTTACCTACCTACCCTCCTTCCTAACCCCCTACCTTCCTTCCTTACTTCTGCCTTACCTGCCTAACCCCCTGCCTTCCGCCTATCCCTCCTACTTGCCTGCCCACCTTCCTTCCTACCTGCCTTCCTCCCCTGGATTCCTGCCTACCCTATATCCCTCCTACTTGCCTTCCATACTTCCTTCTTCCTTCCTCCCTTCCTGCTTTACCTCATGCCTTACTTCTGCCTTGCCTGCCTTACCTACCTACCTACCTACCTAACCCCTACCTGCTGTACCTGCCTTACTTCTGCCTAACCCCCTACCTTATACCTACCTTCCTCACTTCCTGCCTGTCTACCTCCCTCCCTTCCTCATATCTCTCTTGCTCTCTCTCTCTCTCTCTCTCTCGCTCTCGCTCTCTCTCTCTCTCTCTCTCTCTCTCTCTCTCTCTCCTACATACGGGACGTCACATACTGTAGACCCACCACTCTATTAAATACCTTCACAAACTCCAATAGCTTATACAAGGCTAGGAATCCTTATATATATATATATATATATATATATATATATATATATATATATATATATATATATATATATATATATATACTCAAAGAACAATATTATATACTAAACACAAAACAATCTATGCACACACACACACACACACACACATTTAAAATATCGTAATTTATTAAAAACATGAATTAATCTCCAAGACTTACATTATAATAAGATACAGGTATAAGTTAAACCTATATAAAAACTATATGGGAATATATGAAACTACTGTCTCTGCATCATATAATTACCACCATATTTCACTACACAATATGAAACTACCATGTCTCTGCTTCATATTAACACCAAGTTTATATAATTACCACCATATTTCACTACACAATATGAAACTACCATGTCTCTGCTTCATATTAACACCAAGTTTATATAATTACCACCACCATATTTCACTACACAATATGAAACTACCATGTCTCTGCTTCATATTAACACCAAGTTTATATAATTACCACCATATTTCACTACACAATATGAAACTACCATGTCTCTGCTTCATATTAACACCATGTTTACATAATTACCACCATATTTCAACACAAAAACTTCAAAATAACTGAGATATCTTGATGGGAACTTTGCAATTTACCGCCAGTTGAAAAGAAACAGAGTATAGTTAATTTTGTATAATTATAACATTCCTGGTAAATTAACTACTGCAATTATTCTAGCTGCAAGATAATTACACACACTTACACACACACACTCATATATATATATATATATAGAGAGAGAGAGAGAGATAATATGCGTGTGTATTGGGGGTCACTTGTTACACGGATCATTGCCTTTTGTCTCCTTTATACCAATAGACAAATATATTTAATACATGTTTCTCAATTCATCAATCATGTTATGCTGTATATTGACCTAAAACATCTATCCATCCATCTATCTATCAATGATCCATCCATCTATCTATCAATCAACCTATCTATCTATCTATCTATCAACCTATCTATCTATCTATCTATCTACCTATCTATCTATCTATCAACCTATCTATCTATCTATCAACCTATCTATCTATCTATCTATCAACCTATCTATCTATCTATCAACCTATCTATCTATCAACCTATCTATCTATCAACCTATCTATCTATCTATCTATCAATCTATCTATCTATCAACCTATCAATCAACCTATCTATCTATCAACCTATCTATCTATCTATCAACCTATCTATCTATCAACCTATCTATCTATCTATCAACCTATCTATCTATCTATCCATCAATCTATTTGGCAAACAATTCACCAATGTATCCCTCAATTGTATTATACCCCCCCCCACCCCATGCCTTACAAATTAACCCCCTAAGGAATATGCTTCAACAAACCCATGCAGTAGGCTACTGGCCACTACAAATCAATGTTATTCAGTTTAGGAAGGACCTTTGGCATGGGAGATTTCCACTTGAGGGATTTTTTTCTTGACCCCTTTCTCCCTCATGGTTAGCCCCATTGCTTTTGATATTATAAGACGTTCGCCCCATTAGTTTGGCGATTTTAAGAACTTTCACCCAATTTCTGTCAATTTTAAGACTTTTCGTGCCATTTAGGTGTCTATTTTTTCCTGGCGAGCGATAGCGAGCCTGTAATTTAAGAAGAGGCCGGGACATTTTTCTACCGAAAAATGTACACATTTATCTTGAAAGGGGGTCTAGGGCTGTAATGTTAAAGCTTGATGGAGGTCTAGCGAACTAACTAAAAACCTCCCCTTAACAGAAAGCGTTAAATATTATATGCAGTGTTTACCGTACGACAACCTCTCCGGCTTGACCCCCAGCCGGCGCCGCGCTGCCTGACGTACGACCAACGCCATAGCAAAGCAGTTTATTGGAAAAATCGGCGTGGTGAGCGTTGGACGGGGAATTTGTGGTGAATATCGGTGAATTTGTGGTGATTATCGGTGAATTTGTGGTGAATATCGGTGAATTTGTGGTGAATATCGGTGAATTTGTGGTGAATATCGGTGAATTTGTGGTGAATATCGGTGAATTTGTGGTGAATATCGTTTAATTGTAGCTACTTTAAGTGATTATCGGTGAATTTGTGGTGATTATCGGTTAATGTACTTCAGTTTGTGGTGAATATTGGTGAATTAACCTAAATTTGGGTGAATATCGATGAATTAACCTTATTTTGTGACGAATATCGGATAATTTACCTTAATTTGCGATGAATATTGAATAATTTGCGATGAATATTGAATAATTTGCGATGAATATTGAATAATTTTAACTACTTATTGGTGAATATCAGTGAATTTGTGGTGAATATCGAATAATTTACCTAAAATTGTGGTGAATTACTTGGTTTGTGGTGCATATTGGATACTTATAGCTGCTTTGTGTGATTATCGGTTAATTTGTGGTGAATATAGGTGAATATACCTAAATTTGTGGAGAATATCGGTGAATATACCTAAAGTTGTGGTGAATATCGGCAAATTTTAGCTACTTTGTGTGGATATCGGATAATTTGAGGTGAATATCGGCGAATTTGGGGTGAATATCGAGCAATTTAAGCTAATCTGTGTGAATATTGGTTAATTTGTGGTGAACATCGCTGAATTTTGGGTGAATATCAGTTATTTTGTAGTGAATATCGATAAATATACCTTAATTTCTGGTGAATATCGGTAAGTTTCAGCTACTGTGTGTGGATATCGGTGAATTTATGGTGAATATTGGTGAATTTGGGGTGAATATCGGTTAATTTAGCTAATTTATGGTGAATATTGGTGAATATCGGTTAATTTAGCTAATTTATGGTGAATTTGGGGTGAATATTGGTTAATTTAGCTAATTTATGGTGAATATTGGTGAATTTGGGGTGAATATTGGTTAATTTAGCTAATTTATGGTGAATATTGGTTAATTTGGGGTGAATATCGGTTAATTTAGCTAATTTATTGTGAATATTGGTTAATTTGGGGTGAATATCGGTTAATTTAGCTAATTTGTGATGAACATTGATGAATTTACCTTAATTTGTGACGAATATTGGATAATTTAAGCTATTCCGTGTAAATATCGGTTAATTTGTGGTGAATATGGGTTAATTTTAGCTAATTTGCGCGAATATAGGTTAATTTGGGGTGATTATTAATGAATTTACTATAATTTGTGGTGAATAATGGTGAATAGCGGATATTTAAGGGGAGGTATTTAGTTTCTTCCCTAGAACTCCATCAAGCTTAAAATTACACCCCCTAGAACCCCTTTCAAGATAAATTTGTACATTTTTCGGTAGAAAAATGTCCTCTCAAATTACAGGCTCGCTATCGCTCGCCAGGAAAAAATCGACACCTAAATGGCACGAAAGTTCTTAAAATTGACAGAAATGGGGCGAAAGTTCTTAAAATCGCCAAACTAAAGGGAGCGAGCGTCTTAAAATTCTAAAAAGCAATGGGGCTAAACATGAGAGAGAGAGAGAAAGGGGTCCAGAAAAAAAAAATCCCTCAAGTGGAAATCTCCCCGGTGAACATCGGTTTATTTCGCTTATTGGTGGTGAACATCGGTAAATTCGAGGTGAAACTCAGCTTAGGAAGGATCTGTGGGAACGGTAAGGGAGATGGTTCACTTTTGGGGCGATTTTTGCATGTATTCATTATTTTTCTAGTTTCCTCCCTAGACCTCCATCAATTAAAAAAAAAACATCCATTAGATCCCCCTTCTAGATTAATTTGTACATTTTTCGGTAGAAAAATTTCCCGGCCGAAGGCCGGTTCTTCCAACATTACAGGCTCACTATCGTTCGCCAGGGAAAAAAATCGACACCTAAATAGCACGAAAGGTCTAAATATTGACGAAGAAATGGGGCGAAAGGTCTTAAAATCGACTAACTAATGGGGCAAACATCTTGACATCTGAAAACTAGTGGGGCTAAACATGAGGGAGAAAGTGGTCCAGAAAACCGGCCCATGTCCCCTTCCTTCAACCATTGAGCCGAACCATTACACTATGCTGCACAATACCGTCTGAGCTAACTTAACCCTTTCAAGCTCCAATACGCGTTTCTGTTCTGTTTCTGGCTACTATTAGACGATTTTATTCAGATTAGTAACGGTATATGGAAGTCAAAGGGTTGATTGAGATAGTCTTTACCCTTTTAATACCCACAGGTCCTTCCTAAGCTGCATAAAATCGTCTAATGATAGCCAAAATAAACTGCTAAAACGCGTCAGAGCTTCCTCCCATGCAAAGAGTCCAAGGTGAGAGTTATAAAGCAATGTGACCTTTCAATGCGTGGGGTCGGATTAAATATATAGGATTTGTTTGTTTTCTGGAGCTCTCTCTCTCTCTCTCTCGCTCGCTCTAGCTCTCTCTCTCTCTCTCTTTCTCTCTCTCTCTCTCTCTCGGACGCACATACACACATTCTCTCACACACACACTCACTATGTGTATGTATGTGTGTGTAACAGAGTAGGTATGTAAAGTATGTGTGTGTGTGAGAGAGAGAGAGATAATGTATATGTGTGTCAATTGGTGTAGAGATAGCTAGAAAATAGTATCAGAGAGAGAGAGAGAGAGAGAGAGAGTGTATGTGTGTCAATTGGTGTAGAAATAGCTAGAAAATAGTATCAGAAAGAGAGAGAGAGAGAGAGAGAGAGAGAGAGAGAGAGAGAGAGAGAGCGCGCGCGAGCGAGCGACACATAGCATTCCCGTAACCATGGCATATAAACAGCAAAAAAAAATCCTTAGTTGCAGTAAACCAGTCCTTTTCAACCCATTATGGCAACCATTAGACGACTTTATTCAGCTTAGGAAGGACCTCTAGCCGTAACAAGGCTTCACACTGCCTCAACCAACCCACAGATCCTTCCTAAGCTGCGTATTATCGTCTACATATAGCGCTAAACAGGAGCCGTAACGCGCGTCGCTGATACTCAAAGGGTTAAGGGAGCCCACCTCGCTTTTTTTTCTCTTTCTCTCCCTCTCTACTCTTTGGCTTGTATCCATTCGGCCCCATTCAGCCTACTGTTTTAAGACGTTTACCCCCAATCTAGGTGGCAATATTTTTCTGGCGAGCGGTAGCGAGCTAGCATATATATATTTTTGTTTTGACAGCAAGCTAAATTTGTAAATTTTTCGATAGAAAAACGTCTCCGGCGAAGCCGGATTTCTCCATACAATGCTGGCTCGCTATCGCTCGCCAGGAAGAAATCCAAACCTGGATGGGGATAAACGTCTTAAAGCAGTAGGCTGAATGGGGCCGAATGGATACAAGCCAGGGAAAGGAGGGAGAGCAAGAAAAAAAAAAGCGAGGTGGGCCCCCTCAACTAAGGCACATTCTTTTAGGGCCGAATGGACACAAGCCAGAGAAAGAGAGAAAAGGAGAGATAGATTTAAAAAAAAAAAAAAAAAAAAAAAAACGGTGACCCCCTTGTTAAGTATATCACGGTATCTGGCACCCCCCCCCCCCCATCGACCGTAAGGGGAGGTGGGCCGTTTTTCTGGACCCCTTTCTCCCTCGTGTTTAGCCCCATTGGTTTTGAGATTTTTAAGACGTTCGGCCCATTTAGTTTGGCGATTTTAACATCTTTCGCCCCATTTCGTTGTCAATTGTCAGACCTTTCGTTCCATTTACCTGTCGATTTTTTCCTGGCGAGCGAAAGCGAGCCTGTAATTTTAAGAGGAACCGGCCATTGGCCGGCATATTTTTCTTCCGAAAAATTTACAAATTTATCTTGAAGTGGGGTCTAGGGGGTGCTATCTTGAAGGGGGGTCTAGGGGGTGTTATCTTGAAGTGGGGTCTAGGGGGTGTAATCTTGAAGTAGGGTCTATGTTATCTTGAAGGGGGGTTTAGGGGTGTTATCTTGAAGGGGGTGTAGGGGGTGTTATCTTGAAGTGGGGTCTAGGGGGTGTTTATCTTGAAGGGGGGTCTAGGGGGTGTTATCTTGAAGGGGGGTCTAGGGGGTGTTATCTTGAAGGGGGTCTAGGGGGTGTTATCTTGAAGGGGGTCTAGGGTGTGTTATCTTGAAGGGGGTCTAGGGTGTGTTATCTTGAAGGGGGTCTAGGGTGTGTTATCTTGAAGGGGGTCTAGCGGGTGTTATCTTGAAGTCTAGGGGGTGTTATCTTGAAGGGGAGTCTAGGGGGTGTTATCTTGAAGGGGAGTCTAGGGGGTGTTATCTTGAAGGGGAGTCTAGGGGGTGTTATCTTGAAGGGGGGTCTAGGGGGTGTTATCTAGAAGTGGGGTCTAGGGGGTGTTATCTTGGAGTGGGATCTAGGGGGTGGAATCTTGAAGGGGGGTCTAGGGGGTGTTAGCTTGAAGGGGGTCTAGGGGGTGTTATCTTGAAGTGGGGTCTTGGGAGTGTTATCTTGAAGTGGGGCCTTGGGAGTGTTATCTTGAAGTGGGGTCTTGGGAGTGTTATCTTGAAGGGGGGTCTAGGGGGTGTTATCTTGAAGTGGGGTCTAGGGGGTGTTATCTTGAAGTGGGGTCTAGGGGGTGTTATCTTGAAGTGGGGTCTAGGGGGTGTTATCTTGATGGGGGGTCTAGTGGGTGTTATCTTGAAGTGGGGTCTAGGGGGGTGTTATGGTGAAGGGGGGTGTGGGGGGTGTTATCTTGAAGTGGGGTCTAGGGGGTGTTATCTTGAAGTGGGGTCTAGGGGGTGTTATCTTGAAGTGGGGTCTAGGGGGTGTTATCTTGAAGGGGGTCTAGGGGGTGTTATCTTGAAGGGGGGTCTAGGGGGTGTTATCTTGTAGTGGGGTCTAGGGGTGTTATCTTGAAGTGGGGTCTAGGGGGTGTTATCTTGAAGGGGGGTCTAGGGGGTGTTATCTTGAAGTGGGGTCTAGGGGGTGTTATCTTGAAGTGGGGTCTAGGGGGTGTTATCTTGAAGTGGGGTCTAGGGGGTGTTATCTTGAAGGGGGGTCTAGGGGGTGTTATCTTGAAGTGGGGTCTAGGGGGTGTTATCTTGAAGGGGGGTCTAGGGGGTGTTATCTTGAAGGGGGGTCTAGGGGGTGTTATCTTGAAGTGGGGTCTAGGGGGTGTTATCTTGAAGTGGGGTCTAGGGGGTGTTATCTTGAAGTGGGGTCTAGGGGGTGTTATCTTGAAGTGGGGTCTAGGGGGTGTTATCTTGAAGTGGGGTCTAGGGGGAGTTATCTTGAAGTGGGGTCTAGGGGGTGTTATCTTGAAGTGGGGTCTAGGGGGTGTTATCTTGAAGGGGGGTCTAGGGGGTGTTATCTTGAAGTGGGGTCTAGGGGGTGTTATCTTGAAGTGGGGTCTAGGGGGTGTTATCTTGAAGGGGGGTCTAGGGGGTGTTATCTTGAAGTGGGGTCTAGGGGGTGTTATCTTGAAGTGGGGTCTAGGGGGTGTTATTTTGAAGTGGGGTCTAGGGGGTGTTATCTTGAAGGGGGGTCTAGGGGGTGTTATCTTGAAGTGGGGTCTAGGGGGTGTTATCTTGAAGTGGGGTCTAGGGGGTGTTATCTTGAAGTGGGGTCTAGGGGGTGTTATCTTGAAGGGGGGTCTAGGGGGTGTTATCTTGAAGGGGGCTCTAGGGGTTGTTATCTTGAAGGGGGGTCTAGGGGTTGTTATCTTGAAGGGGGGGTCTAGGGGTTGTTATCTTGAGGGGGGGTGGAGGGGGTGTTATCTTGAAGTGGGGTCTAGGGGGTGTTATCTTGAAGTGGGGTCTAGGGGGTGTTATCTTGAAGTGGGGTCTAGGGGGTGTTATCTTGAAGGGGGGTCTAGGGGGTGTTATCTTGAAGTGGGGTCTAGGGGGTGTTATCTTGAAGGGGGGTCTAGGGGGTGTTATCTTGAAGGGGGGTCTAGGGGGTGTTATCTTGAAGGGGGGTCTAGGGGGTGTTATCTTGAAGGGGGGTCTAGGGGGTGTTGTTTTAAGCTTGATGGAGGTCTAGGGAGGAAACTAAACAAATATATGAATGACTGAATAAATAGACCAAAAAAACAGCCCATTTCCCCTTAACAAACAGCCCATCGTCGCAGCCGCTTTACCTTTATATTCGGCGAGTGTGAGGCACCCGCCTTTCAACACAGTCCCACTCCTATTCTGTCCAGCTCTCCAACCCAAAAAATTGGCAAACTTTCCCAGTCTTTCTTCTACTCAACAAGTGAACTCTGGAACTCTCTCCCTCAATCAATATTTCCTTCATCCTATGACTTAAACTTCGTGTGTCCAGGTATTTTGACCCCAACGTCCCTTGATTTTGGCTCTGTCACTCTTTTGGCTTTGGGGGAGACACTTGTTACAGGCAACCTGCCTTTTGTATCCTTCACACATATAGGACAAAAAATACTCACCCTCAATCACTCAAATTCTCTCTCTCTCTCTCTCTCTCTCACACACACACACACACTCACACATATTTTACATTCTCTCTCTGTTACACATAGGCCTATATTTAGTACTTACACATACATACACACACACACACACTCTCTTACACACACACACGCACTCTCTTACACACATACACACACGCACACATACACTCACACACATACTTCACATGCTCTGTTACACATACATACATACATACATACAATGAGAGTGTGTGTGTGAGACAGTGTGTACTTACTCTAGTTGTACTTACTCTAGTTGTATTGCGGGAGTGAGCATGCTCGTTATTTCCCGCCTCCTATATGTGTAGGTGTTATATGTATCGTTGGAATGGCTGTGGATGTGTGTGTAGTCTGTATTTTTAGCCAATTGGCGACATCAGAAACGAAGGCTTAGGGTGGATCTGTATGGTACCATTCTCACTATAGACGGTACCGTCTCGCCCGAAGGCTTGGTAGCCATCAGCTTAGGTGAACCATATGATACCCATCTCGCCTTGTACCATTTTGCCAACCCCAGATGGGACGTCACAACGTCGTCCACTTATTCCAGGTACCTATTTACAGCTAGGTGAACTGAGGCTAACACATGAAAGGAGACAAGCCCAATTTGTCTCCGCCCGGCCGGGGATTGAACCCCCGACCCCTCGTGTGTGAGACGAGAGCTCTACCTACTAGGCTACGGGCTGTGTGTGTGTGTGTGTGTGCGCGAGAGAGAGAGACAGGGAATGTGTGTACAAAGGAAATCAAGCCAAAACAGGTCTAGTGACCCTTCTAGGCTGCTTGTCCTCCAAAACACTGAGGATCAAGTGTCCAAACAGTGGTTTAGAGTGGGTAAGGGAACATTGGAAAGGGAACTACTGCCCTGCCACTAACGTGGCAGGACTAGGAAGTTAGTAGGGGACAGATGGGTTAGTAACTGAGGGGAGGATAAAGTTATTCATTTACAAACGCAGTCAGTCGCGGGTTTGATGCGAGATATTTGTCTAGGCGGAATTTAAATGAATCAACGGTGCTGCAGTCTATAACGTCTCGGGGAAGCCCATTCCACAAGTTGACAACTCGATTGAAGAAGAAATTCTTAGATTCGTGCGAGTTAAAAGATTTACCAATAATTTTGCAAACCGTTTCCCCGCGTGTAATTAGATTGGTCGATAGTGAAGTACTTACTACAGTTCATATTGTCGATGCCTTTGATGATTTTGAACACTTGAATTAAGTCGCCTCTTAATCTGCGCTGGGTTAAAGGAAATAGATTTAATTCTCTAAGACGCTCTTCGTATGGTTTGTTCTTTAGGCTAGGTATCATTTTGGTAACTCTACATTGAACTCGTTCTAGCTTGTTTATATCTTTTTGGTAATAAGGGCACCAGGATTGAACGCAGTATTCCATAAGAGGGCGGACTAAGGAATTGTAAAGGGTTAGGATAACTTCTTTGGATTTATGCTCAAATGACCTGCCTATAAAGCCAATTATTTTGTTTGCCTTCTTAACAACTTCTGAACATTGTTGACTCGGTTTTAGGTTACTCGATATTGTTACTCCCAGATCAGTTTCTCTGTTTACATTCTTAAGCTGAGTGCCATTCATCGAATAGTTTGCTTTCTCATTTAGGTATCCGACATGTAGTACTTTACATTTATCCGCATTGAAACTCATTTGCCAAATTTGGGCCCAACATGACAATTTATCTAGATTGTGTTGCATATCGTCAACTTGTTCTTTTGAGAGTACGCTATTTGCAATTTTTGTATCGTCAGCAAATTTTGAGATTGTGCAGGTGAGACCCTCATCTATGTCGTTGATGTAAATTAGAAAGAGAATTGGTCCTAGTACCGATCCCTGGGGTACCCCGCTACTTACATTGGTCCATTTAGATGCCTTACCGTTTATGACTACCCTTTGCTTTCTGTTGCTGAGCCAATTTTCTATCCATTTCAACACACCGTCTTGTATTCCATGCGCTTTTAGTTTTAGCAGTAAACGTTTGTGGGGAACTTTGTCAAAGGCATTTTGAAAATCAAGGTATATAATATCTACAGCTTTACTCTCGTCGTAGAGGTTGAGGATATCGTGGAAGAAGTCTAAGAGGTTTGTTAAACAGGAACGTTTTTTACGAAAGCCGTGTTGAGTATCTTTAAGTATGTTATTTTCCTCTAAGTGATTTACGAGTCTGTGTCTCGTATGACCGTTTCTAGCATTTTACATACAACTGAGGTTAAGCTAATTGGACGATAGTTACTGGGTAGGGATTTGCTGCCTTTTTTGAATATCGGTGTTACGTTGGCTAGCTTCCACTGATCAGGCATAGTTCCAGACTGCAAGGATTTATTGAATAGTAATGTCAGTGGTTTGGAGAGCTCATTCTTAGCTTCCTTTAGAACTCTAGGCGAGATTGTATCAGGTCCTGGCGTTTTATTTACCTTGAGTTTATCTAAACAATTCAATACTTCTCTCTCTGTAACGGTGATATTGCTTAGAACATCTGAATTATCAATCTGAATCGGCGATGGTGTAGGGATATCACTGAGGTCTTCTGTTGTAAAAACTGATGCAAAGAAGGTATTGAGGGCATTACTCATTTGTACTTCGTCTTTGGTGTATTCTCCTTTTTCATCGACTAACGGTCCAACAGTTGAAGTAACTACTTTTTTCTTTCTGATATAACTATAGAATTCTTTCGGGTTTGTTTTACTTTGATTCGCAATATGTAACTCTAAGGTCTTTTTACTTTGCTTAATTAACTTTTTGGCTTTGCGTCGTAGCTCTACAAATTTCACACACCCGTTCTTCGTCATTTTGTGAGGATTTTAATCTATCATTAGCAAATTTTTTAGCAAGCAGGCAGTTTGAAATATCTTTATTCCACCATTTGGGCTTATTATTATGGCCTGGATGCCGTATTTTCGATGGTATGCAGTCTTGCACTGCTTTTAGGTAAGTGGTTTCGAATAACTTCCAAGATGTATTTATGTCGTTATTGTTAATTAAAAAGCTCCAGTCAGTTTCTTTAAACATAGCTCTAAGTTTATGGAAGTTTGCTTTCTTGAAATTAGGGACTTTTTCGATGCTACTATTTGGTTCGTTACTAGTAAACTTTAAAGTGAAAGTTATCGTACGATGGTCGCTGTTACTGAATTCATCACCAACATTCAAATTCTCTATCAATTCTTCTTTTGTTGCAAGTACAATGTCAAGAACGTTATTACCACGGGTCGGCGTTCGAACAAATTGATAAAGCGAACTCTCTTGCAAGTTCGTATACAAGTCATGTCCGGAGTGTGAAGTAAGAGTATCGCCCCACTTGGTCACAGGTAAATTAAAGTCGCCAGACTAAAGAGAGAGAGAGAGAGAGAGAGAGAGAGAGAGAAAGGGTTGAATATACTGTATGCCAATGTCCTATATAAAGAATTGTTATGGTATCAGTTAAAATATGCAAATTAGCATATCTTTCACCCTATCAAATTCAAACACGAACTTTAATATCTCACTCACCCATCTAGGTCATATGCAAATTAGCTTCATAACTTGCATACAATTAAGGTGGGTCACCGGCTTTTGTTCTCTTGCTCTCCTTTTCTCTCTTTCCCTGGCTTGTATCCATTCGGCCCCATTCAGCCAACTGTTTTAAGACGTGTATCCCCATCCAGGTGTCGATTGCTTCCTTGCGTTGTATGGAGAAATCCGGCTTCGCCGGAGAAATTTAGCTTGCTGTCAAAACAAAAATACATATATGCTGGCTCGCTACCGCTCGCCAGGAAAATATTGACACCTGGATAGGGGGTAAACGTCTTAAAACAGTAGGCTGAATGGGGCCGAATGGATACAAACCAGAGAGAGAGGGAGAGAAAGAGAAAAAAAACGAGGTGGGCTCCCTTAACACCTCACACACACACACACACTCATCTAGGTCACATGCAAATGAGCTTGATAACTTGCCTATGATGATTAACCCCTTCAGTACCGGAGACGTCTTTTATATGTCATTATAGACGATTAGTTAGGCGGTTATGTGCAGCTTGTCAAATTAATACATCTCTGGACCAAATCGTCTTAAGGGGGGTGACCTGCGTTTTGTTATTTCTGTCCTTTTCTCTCTTTCTCTGGCTTGTATCCATTCGGCCCCATTCAGCCAACTATTTTAAGACGTTTATCCCCATCTAGGTGTCGATTTCTTCCTGGCGAGCGATAGCGAGCCAGCATTATATGAAGAAATCCGGCTTCGCCGGAGACATTTTTCTATCGAAAAATGTACAAATTTAGCCTGCTGTCAAACAAAAATAAAAAATATGCTGGCTCGGTACCGCTCACCAGTAAGAAATTTACATCAGGATGGGGATAAACGTCTTAAAACAGTAGGCTGAATGGGGCCAAATGGATACAAGCCAGAGAAAGATAGAAAAGGACAGAACCCAAACAGGTCACCCCCCTTAATATACCTAGAATAGAATTTAAAAAGACGTCGTCGGTACAGAAAGGGTTAAAAATACAATAACAAATGATTATAGTAGAAAATTT
Organism: Paralithodes platypus; assembly: GCA_032716605.1. NCBI lineage: Eukaryota > Metazoa > Arthropoda > Malacostraca > Decapoda > Lithodidae > Paralithodes > Paralithodes platypus. The sequence goes on from CM064481.1 coordinate 31,846,574, forward strand.
AAAAAAATATATATATATAACAAAATTAATGTCCTTGCATTTATAGGTAGCGCCAGCCAACTTGGCAATAATCTTGACCCCTTAACTTCCCATATATCAAAATTAATGAAAGCAATCGGGCTGACGTTTCTATCATTTGGGAAGAGTCCACCAGAAAATAGGTGAGGGTATTTGGCGCTACCTATAAATGCAAGGAAAATTGTACCTGACAAATCTAAGGTATATGCACGCCACATTTAACTAACTAAACATGTACAGTCGGACCAATAAGTGATGGCTCGGCACCACGTATTATATTTTGATCAATGATTGGTATAACCGAAACCCCTCACTTAACTCAATTAAACTTAACTTAACCTAAATTAACCTAAACAACTTAATCAATCCTAACCTAACCAAACCTAACTTAACTTAACCTAACCAAATCCCATTTTCTATTCCAGCCCGGCATAGACCCAACGTTACAAGATGGTGTCGGTAATTCGGCTCTCATGTATGCCGCGTCTTTGGGCCACACGGGCGTAGTGGTTGTTATTCTGGCCGCTTATAAACAACTCCAACGACTGGGGTATAGAGGTGAGTTGTTGTTGTTGTTATTGTTTCCTGGGATGTCTGACCGAACAGCCCCAAGATCCCGAGCAAGGCCGACTGCCCCCACAGAACCCTACCTGCATTACCACTAAGAAAGCCCAGGTGACCGAAGCCGCTCCCAGGCGAGGAGCTGAGGAGGGTGCGAAAACGCCCGGGACACCGAAGCCCCACCCAAGGCCCTGTGCCCCTCAGCAATTATGAAGGGAAAGTTGAGGGGCAAAGGAAATATGTGACGCTTTGGCTCCCAGTCTGCCAAGAGGTCAATCCACGGAAGAGACGCTGCCACTTGAGGTCTAGAAAATATATAAGTAAAAGGAACAGTCAGAGTAAGCTAAGAGTATGGCAGAGATCGCTCAGTTCTCACTCTGATAGACCAGCCCATCACCACATGACTAGAACCCAATCCTCTCGTCATCAGCTAGGAAAGGCCCTAGAGAGCCGCCTTTGGCAGGTGGATAGCTCCCCTATTTCAACCCATTTCGGGGTTGGATACCCGCCCAGAGGTGAGTGAGAGAGATGTACATAGAGTTACATAAATACACAAGGCCTCCATCAGAATGAGAACATTTCTACTGGGAAATGCATAGTAAAGAAGGAAGTTGAGAAAAATTGTATACTACTGATGCTTAACCTAATTGTATACTACTGATGCTTAACCTAATCATTATTTTATTTTTTTCGTTACCTATATTACTCCAACCTTCATGAAATGTTTGTCTAAACTCCTTTTGAATGTGTCAATTGTATTACAATGTACCATATCCTCGGGCAGTTTGTTCCACTCGTTGACCACACTGTAGATGAAGAAGTGCTTTGTGACATCCAGATTCGCCTTCTTGTGTTTTAAGAGAGAGAGAGAAAGAGAGGACAGACTACTACTTGAATAAACAAATAAATAAAGAAAATACTTCTACTAATTCAACTACAGGTCAGACAGACAGACAGCGCTGGAACTGACCACTACCAGAGACTGATGATATATAGATACCCTGCTACTACTACTACTGATACCACTACTACTACTACTTTGTCCCCCTACTAAACCACTCAGCCTCTGCATCCCCCTTTATGGACCCTATACAAGGTCGGAAAAGTCATCAATGCACATAACTTTGTAGTCATACAGCTGGTTCCTATTCCAGGGTTTGCAATCAGACTCATCATCGTGGATTTGTTATTATTATTATTATTTAATCTTATTTATAATCTATACATTACATTTTTAACAATAGCTATTACAAACATGAGATATTACTCTATTACTGCTACTCTACTATACTACTACTCTATAATGCAACCTCAATCCAGCTGCACCCTGATGCGACTTTCTGCCACCGCTGCCTCATAGTCCATGTCTGATACTGTCATTGGTTTTGGTGCAGACAGTCTTGTTCCCCGCAGGCATAGTAGTGCTGACCTGAGCAACGAGAAAGATAGGCGGCACCTCATCCAGGCTACAACGTGGCTCCTGGGCTGTTGCTTCTTCTCTGCGATGATCTCTGCAAGCCTTGAATAGAAGCCCTGGGCCCTGGGGCCCATCCCTCCAGATGTGGTGAAGACTAGTGGGGTAAAGATGCCTTGTTGGATATTTAGGATCCTTTCCTCATGTGCCCTGACCTTCTCTTGTTCGTTCCTCTTACAAGACATTAGCTGCTAAGGGATTCAATTTACCGTCAGATGAAATTAAACAGGGTATAGTGGGGTAAAGCTGCCTTGTTCTATATTTAGGATCCTTTCCCCATATGCCCTGACCTTCTCTTGTTCGTTCCTCTTGTGTGCACCCTACAGAGACAGCTCGCTGTAGCTAGTGGCCATTAGGTTGAATATTCTTATGTCGAAGAATGTGCGCTGTCCTCTTGTCCAAAAACCTTTTGCACTAACGTCCACCCATGCTTAATTTGATATGTTGGCCGTCCTGTGCTGCAAGACCTCTCTGTGTACTTCTACTACTACTACTACGACGTAGTATTACTATAAAACTACTACTACTATTACTATAAAACTACTACTACTACTACTACTACCACTACTACTACTCCTACTAATAATAATAATACTTCTCCTCCAGGTCAAACAAACAACCTTGGGCAAACAGCGTTGGACCTAGCCACCCAACAAGGCCACGCTGACATAGCCACCCTCCTCTCCGTAGACTCCGCCACCCTACCACGAGCGGCCGGACCCTCTGCCTTCCTCCCGACCACCGCTCTTGATCTGGACCGCCCGCCGACCCCTAATCTAAACAAGTGAGAATTTAACCCTTTCTGTTGTTTAGTTAGTTAAAACAGGACTTCAGAGGTAATCAACCCTTCTAGATTATCAAACCAGCACACTGTAAGTCAAGAATAACGTCAGTACTAGAGCCCCTTTTCGAGAACTCCAGTCCTTTGCCCCCTTCTGTACTGGCGACGTCTTTTTTGTATTATATTCTGGCTACTATTAGACGATTTCATTGAGTTTGAATAGGTCCTCCAGCAATTAACAGGCTCCGAACTATCTCCCTTAACCCTTTTTACTACCACACATCCTTCTTAAATTGCACAACATCGTCTAAATATAGCTAGCATAATATAAAAGACGTCGCCGGTATAGAAGGGGTTAAGGGGAAGTATTTGTATTTTCTGAACCCACTTCTCCTTCATGTTTAGCGTCAATGCCAAAATTGTGGGGTAAAACTCTAATTAGGCCCTCTACTGCCAAAATAAATTATGATTTCAATAATTCTGAGGGGTGAGGGGGCAGACTCACCCCATTCTGTATCTTATAGCAATATTTGATTAATCTTTCTTAAGTGCACACACATAAAATAAAATATATATGAATGGCATCTATGCACCTCAGAGAGTTAAAGGACTTACTTACGAACTCTTATTTCCGCAGGCTGAGACGCAGAAACAAAACCAACGACCAAACCAAAGACGAAGACACAAAGAAACAAATCACAACAGACCCGGTAAAATCAGAAGAAGAAGAATTAGGAAACATCAACAGAATTGCCTACAGAAGCACAGACAACACATATCTGTTCAAGTCACCGCCGGGAGAAAACGAGCCAGCCTCAGAAAATGGGTATACGAGAGATAAGGGAGAACGGGGAGAGCTCGAGAAGAATATAATCGCAAGGGTAGAAAGAATAGACGTTAGAACAGCAGAACGAAGCCGAGGAATAGGACAAGTGGTGGAAAGAATAGGCGATAGAACAGTAGAACGAAGCCGAAGAATAGAGCAAAAGGCGGAAAGAATAGGCGATAGAACAGTAGAAAGAAGCAGAGGCATAGGACAGAAGGTGGAACACTATAAAGCACACAATAAAAAACCTAAAGAAGAAGGAGAAGAGAGACAGAAAGGCAACAATAACAACAGAGCCACAGAAGAAGAAGAGTATACAAACAAGGCACTAAGAACAAAAGATCTAGGAGAGACGCGACGGACGAGAGACAGGGAAACGGGCGAGGAGAAGACGAACGAAATAGGAAAAGAGAGCGAAGACAAGAAGAGAGGAGAGGAAAGCGGAGAGAAAGAGAGAAAGAAGAGAGGAGAGGTAAGCGGAGAGAAGAGAGGAGAGGAAAGCGGAGAGAAAACAGAAAACGAAAAAGAACTGGAGAGGAGCCGAAGGAGAAGAAGAGAGGATAGCAGCAGTCGACCCCTAAATATCCTGAAACAAAATGAGGAAGATCGAGAGATATTAAAACAGATATTACAAATCTCCTTCAGTCCTGGCTCGGGTAAGTACTGTCGGCCAAATAAGTGATTTCTCGGCACCAAGTATATTTTGATTGATAATTGGTATCAGCAATATCTAAACTTGAGTTATTCATTTCGAGTGATATATACAAACATGTTCCTACACTTACCCACCCTATTCAACATCTGACAGACATTAACACAACTTGGCTATATTTTTCGTTTATATATTTTATCATATTTATTTTACGTCCTGGACATCTTGATGGGATCATAAGAACTGTGTAGTCAGTATGTTTATGGAAACCTCTCTCTCTCTCTCTACACACACACTATTACTGCTAAAGGTACCACGCTAAAATCAATTCTTCTACGGGTTGTCACTATCCAATGGCAGACCAATGCCCCAATTTAAGATATTATTATAGGTTTTTAGGTTTGGGTTTGGGTTTTGGCTGGTCCCAGAACGCATCCCCATTTACCCCATTAATTTTAGGGTTTGCTATATTTTTCTATTTAAGATCGCGTTTTCAGGAACGTAACCCAATCGTAAATCGAGGGAGACCTGTATAAAAAATCGTTAATCAATTTTCCCCCGACAGGTAATGAGGCGGACACAGAGTCACTAATGGAGGTGGAACTCGATAGCGCCACGGATGGATGCATGATGGCCGACATCAACCCCAAACTGGACGTGGCGAACAAGATACCCGTACAAAAGAAGCTGTCGGCGGCGGGGGCGATTCTCTTGGGTCGCAAAGCCGGGGTCGCAGGTATGCCCCGGATCGAACAACTCTTACAGGAAGACTTCGATCAAAGGCCGTCTCACCGTCCACCCACTCCGGCCCGTCCCTCGCTCCCTACGCTCCTCCCGCAGTCACTATCCTCGTCCCTAAATGCGTCGCTCAATGCGTCGTTCGCCCAAGAGGCCCGCATCAACCCGGTCCGCAGCATTCCCTCCCGGGCGAACCAACCGCAGCGCCGGGCCACCTTCTCCACCCTGCCCAGGTCATCTTCAGAGCCTCGGTCGCTGTCGTCGTCGCCCTCAGTCAACCGGAGGGGGTACCACAACAACCTCAGTACCAGCCACAGTCATGAGGTAAGTGCGGTGACAGGATAACTCAACCAGTAGACCATTTCAACCGGTAGACCATTACAACCAGTAGATCTGAACAAGTGTAGAGTTAAGGAGAAGGTTAGGTATCGAGAGTATCAGTGATGAGATGTGTACTAGCAGGATTGGATGGTTTGGACATGTGGAGAGGATGGATGAACTAAGCTGGGTGAAAAGATGCAATTCCATGAACGTGGAGGGAGCTGCACCAAGAGCCAGACCAAAAGACGTGGGATCGGGCTTTGCAATCTGAGCTTAAATCAAAGACCCCGACAAGTGAGGCAGCTTTTAACAGGGCTGCCTGGAACGCCGACATTAGAACGTGAGACCGGAACCGCGCTTTGTGTGGAATACTCGGTCTTTAAGTTTGTGCATGTATGTATGTATGTACTGTAGTATTCACTAACCTATTATTACCATCAACAGGACCAGGATGACACGGATATTTTGGACGCCTCAACTCGCTCGGAGGGTTGGGAGCAGCTCAAGTCCCGCAACCGTCTGCACTCCACCAATCAGCACATCACGGACAGTCACGTGGTCCCCCTGCCCCCAATCAACCACCCCCGGGGACAAGACAAGGTGGGGCGACTGGCTGGGTGTCGTGGGGGCAGATCCAGCCGGGGGAACGGGGGTGCACTCGGGGGGGAGAACGTGCTAAGTGTGGCCAAGAAGACGCTGGAGCAACTGGAGACAGTGCTGGCCCCACGTCCGAACCACAGCAGGGGGCCCATACCCCCGAATAACCCCCCCCGACCGGCGCACCAGGTCCACTAGTAGTCTATAGTGAAAATGGGTCCTACCTATTTGGCCTACCTATTTGGAACAGGGTATGGTATAGGTAGTGCCAGCAAACTTGACAATAATCTTGACCCCTTAACTTCTTATAACTCAAAACGAATGAAAGCAATCGGGCTGACGTTTCATTTGGAAGGGTCCACCATGTAATAGGTGCGGATATTTGCAGCCAGTTTGCTCTAGGCCCTTTTGAGTTACGGAGAGGAGAGGGATCAAGATTTTTGTAAAGTTCGTTGACGCTACCTATAGGATACCAGAGGTTAACCTCTTCTGTACCAAAATTTGAGTGTAGAGAAACAAAGTGTCTTAAGATGCGCAGATGAGCACCGTGACCAAGCACAATCTAACCTACGGCTGTGGGTATTATCTCGAGCATTTATTATTATATATATAAGCAAACCTTGACATGATCGATGATAATTTTGGGGTACAATGTTTTATTAACTCCTTCTGTACTGGCGACGTCTTTTTAATTTTATTCTAGCTTGTTCAGACAATTTTATGCAGTGTAAGAACGATCTGTGGTAGTAAAAAAGGGTTGTTTTTGTTGTTGTTGTTGTTCCCTAGGCTGCCTGGCCGAACAGACCCGAATCCCTAAGGAAGGCCATGGCCACGGTCGAGCTTTCCCACAGAGCTCTCAAGGAGTGTAGATTATGTTGTTGGCATAAGTGGTTGTGTGGAATGCAGTCTTCAATGATGTGTTTAATAGTATGGGGTCCTGTGTTGCATCCTGGGCAGGTGTCGTCGACAGAGTCATCCAGTCTCTTCTGATAGCTCTGAAGGGCTGGATGGTGCCCACATCTCAGCCTGGCCAGGTGGACTCTGTCCTTGTGAGGAAGGTTGGATTCAGAAGGATGGATTTCGGGAGGTCGTGCGTGTTGTCTATGAGAGATTGGATGGAACGGCGGGAGATATGAGTATGGATGTGCTTCTGGAAGCTGGTTTGGGGTGGGCAGGGAGGGAGAGAAGACAGTATTTGTGTGTGATAGCGTGTGCTGGGTGTTGTGTTGATATTTCTTGGTGTCTGTGGGTGTGCTGTCATGTAGTGTAGTGGATGGTGTTGGTTTGTGGAGGCTGCAGCCAGGAATTGAGTGCCTCTCGTCTCCAGGCGGTCTTTGACTTTGAGGACTTAGGTTTCTTGATGTAGGTGATCTGTAGGTGTAGTAGCTGTGCAGCCTGTGATGATTTTTAGGGCTTTGTTTTGAATAGTCTGCAAGGTCTTGTGATGTGTTTCAGCTAGGTTAGAAGCCCAGGCAGGGCTTACATATTCCATCACTGATCTTAAGTATTGTTTGTATACTGTGGTGGTAGTTTCTTTGTTGTGTCCAAATGTTGTGTGGGCAAGTGACCTGATGGCGTTAAGTCTGGGTGTCAGTATATTTTTCATGTTTGTGATATGTTGTTTGAATGTCATTAGAGTATCATATTTTACTCCTAGTAAAAAGGGTTAAGTGAGATAGTTTGAAGCCTGTTGATTGCTGGAGGCCCTTTTAAACTGAATAATATCGTTTAATAGTAGCCAGAATAAAACTAAAAAGATGTTGGCGGTACAGAAGGGGTTAAGTGTTATTATTATTATTATTATCTAAGTTTCTTGCTTGAGTGGTGATATATTGTACACTTCAAAACGAGCATGTATGAAGCCGGTGTCACACGAGCGCTTTTTCCGGTAATTTTCCACGAGCAAGTTTTTTCTTGTAGTATTTCGGGACTTTTTGTCATTGGCATCGAGAACTAAACTGAAGGTAGATTTTGTTAGGCGGCTGAATTATACATACATACATACATAAAATTTTAAGACTGAGTGTTCCACACATAAGTGCAGTTTCAGTCTCTTGTCCTAATGGCAGCGTTCCAGGCAACCCTGTTAAGGGCTGCTTCATTTGTCAAGTTCTTGGATTTGAGATCGGCGCGTATAGTCCGATCCCAGGTCTTCCTCGGTCCACCCCTTGGTGCAGCTCCCTCCACAATCACAGACCTGCATTTTTTCACCCAATTTTGTTCATCCATTCTCTCCACATGTCCATACCATCCCAGTCTACTTGTACGCATCACCTCGCTAATACTCTTTATACCTAAACGTCTCCTCAGCTCAACATTTGTTATTCTATCCTGTAGCCTGGCCCCACACATCCATCTCACCATTCTCATCTCATTACGCTCCATTCTGTTGACATCCTCTACTTTAACGGCCCATGTTTCTGAGGCATACGTCATTGCACTTCTAACACATGAGGCATACACCTTTCCCTTCAGGGGAAGAGGCATTCTTTTCATGGTCAGGATTGGCATCAATTCTCTGAACTTCCCCCAGCCACACCTAATTCTAGCAACAGTGTCAGCCTCGGCCCCACCACCGGCAGAGATGGTATCTCCTAGGTAACAAAACTTGTTCACCAGCTCCAAAGACTCATTTCCAAAATTCACAGCCACAGGATCATCACTTTACACAAGCTCGCCTTTGCACACTACGCACTCAAATTTCACTATTTCTGACTTATCCTTCGGCAGGGGCCCCTTTATTCTACTACAGCGCTTACTCCCATGGTGTACCCAACATCAACAGATGCTACATTGAATTGAGTTAACGCCCACTCCCTTTCCACACACTGCACATGGGTATGCACCGCTCTTTTCCACATTACCTAGTCTCAAACTACAATGCATTACCTTGGTTTTGTTAATATTGACTCTTAAACCCTTGCTCGCCATGCCCTCTCTCCACTCTCTGAATTTGGCCTCAGCATCCTGCATACTGTCAGCTATTAGGACTAAATCGTCTGCATAAAACAGTTCCAACGGGAGTCCGCCTCTAAAACCTCTAGACAGCGCCTCCAAGACCATAATAAAGAGGAGGGGGCTTAACACTGAACCCTGATGGACTCCAACACGGACTGCGAACTCATCACTCAGTACACCCTTCACCCTCACCGAACTTCGCGAATCCTCATACATCTTCATTATCACACGCACCAGCCACTCTTCCACACCAAGTTTCCTCATAGCCCACTATACAACATCTCTAGGTACCCTATCAAAGGCCTTCTCCAGGTCCACAAACACAAAGTAAAGATCCCTGCCTTTTAGTAAGTATCTTTCCTGTATCTGCCTGACTATGAAGATAGCATCGGTTGTACCACGTCCTGGCATAAAACCAAACTGCATATCATCAATAGAGATGCTTTGCCTGATCAAACCCTCAAGGACTCTCTCACAGACCTTCATGATTTGGTCAAGCATTTTCAGGCCCCTATAATTTCCTCTATCTAGCGCATCCCCTTTTCCTTTGTATATATTTACTATTACACTTTTGAGCCAATCCTCTGGGATTTTCTCATCTTTAATAATGGTGTTTATCAACTCAGTGACTAAGTTTACACCAATCTCCCCTGAGGCTTTTATCATCTCAGCGACAATGTCGGAGCAACCTGGAGCTTTACCGTCCTTCATTTTATTGATTGCGTCGCTCACTACAGCTGGTGTTATCAAAGGAGGGGGCCCAGATATTGGTTTTTCGATACTAAGCTGTTCCTTATCCCATTCAAACTCTACATTTAGCAATCGTTCATAGTGTACCTTCCATGCTTCTCTGATTTCATTTTCTGCATACACAACCTTCCCATTATCATCTCTAACACACTGTTCACCTATAATATCCCTACTGTCATTTTTAACTCGCCTAGCTAGGTTGAAGATCCCATTGGGATTGTCAGTGTTACACACTTGTTCGAGGACCAGGTCCTAAATGCGATTTTTAGCATTGTAAATAACTCTTTTGGCAGTTCGTTTAGCTGCCTGGTATTCCTCCCTGCTGCCTCCTTTCTTCCATGCTTTGAAGCATCTCCTTTTCTCTTTCACAGCATGTTCTACCTCATCGTTCCACCACCAAGAGGTCTTATTCCTGGGGTGACCCTTTGTTTTCCCACAGACTTTGTCAGTGGCAGCGATAATTCTAATAAAGTGTAATTTTTAAAGCTTCCAGACCATAATTGCCCGTAAAAATTGCAGGTAGATTTTGTTAGGCGGCTAAATTCTAATAAAAGTGTAATATCTTAAGCTTCCAGACCATAATTGCCCATGAAAATTGCTCGAAAATGTGCTCGTGACATCGGTTTTAGGGTGCAAAGGCGTCCGTATGTGTGAAGAATGAACAGAGCGAGTTCTTTGATCTGAATGTTGGGTTAAAGCAAGGGTATGTGATGTCCCCATGGTTGTTCAATATATATATGGATGGAGTCATGAAAGAAATACAAGGAAGAGCAGTGGATGTTGGTGTACCGCTGATAAGGGAAGGAAACGAGTGGAAGTTGCCTGTACTGCTGTTTACCGATGATACAGTTCTGATGAGCGATAGTGAATGGGAGTTGCAGGGTCTGGCAAATATGTTTGGAACAGTGTGTGAAAAACGGAATCTGAAGGTAAATGCCGGGAAGAACAAGGTTATGGTCTTTGAAAGGGGTGCAGTCACAGAGTGTGAGATGAGGTTGAGCGGTCAGGATATGGAGAATGTCGGCTCATTTAAGTTGTTGTTGTTGTTCCCCAGGCTGTCTGACCGAACAGCCCCAAGGTCCCAAGCAAGGCCAAGGCCATAACCGAGCACCCCCACAGAACCCTTCCAGCTTTATCACTAAGAATTCCCAGGTGACTGAAGCCGCTCCCAGGCGAGGAGCTCGGGAGGGTGCGGAAACGCCCGGGACACCGAAGCCCCACTAAGGCCCTGTGCCCCTCAATAATTATGAAGGGAAAGTTGAGGGGCAAAGGAAAAATGTGACACTTTGGCTCCCAGTCAGCCAACCTCTAAGTTGGCAGTAGAGAGGTCAATCCACGGAAGAGACGCCGCCACTGAGATTTAGCAACTATATAAGTAAAAGTGACAGTCAGAGTAAGCTATGGATATGGCAGAGATCGCTCAACTCTCACTCTGATAGACCAGCCCATTACCACACTCATTTAAGTATCTGGGCAGTGTGTTCAGTAAAGATGGGAGTATGGATGAAGAAGTGCGGGAGAGGGTGCAACAGGGGAAGAGGGTTGTAGGAACCCTGAAAGTAGTAACAAGAAATAGGGTGGTCAGTATGGAAGTGAAGAAGTCCTTGCATGGCAGTGTGGCAATCCCGACAGTGACTTACGAGAGTGAAGCATGGATGTTGGTGAAGAGACTCAAACCAAGACTGAGAGAGGTGGAAATGAGTTACTTGAGAAGTGCGTGATAAGTTACATGGTGGGATAAACAGATGCATAGGGAAGTACGAGAGCGGTGTGGTGTGGAGGTAGATGTGCTGGAAAGTGTGAAAAGGAACACCTTGAGATGGTTCGGCCATATGGAACGTATGGGAAGCGAGAGAATGACTAAGAGGGTGTACGACAGTGAGGTGGAAGGACAGAGAGGGAGAGGCAGACCAAGAGAGAGGTATACGAGAGAAAGCGGTGTTGGTTGGGATGATGGGCGTCGGCTGAGAGGAGACAGAGGTGCATGGGGGCGATTCATTCATGGTCACCCCTTCATGGATTATGACGTCTGGCAATAGATAGATAACATGACCATGTATGTATTTGAGAGTACCTTAAGGGGGGGGATGGGCCGCTTTTCTGGACCACTTTCTCCCTCATGTTGAGCCCTATTAGTTTTCAGATGTTAAGATGGATGCCCCATTAGTTAGTCGATTTTAAGACCTTTCGCCCCATTTCGTCGTCAATATTTAGACCTTTCGTGCTATTTAGGTGTCGATTTTTTCCCTGGCGAACGATAGTGAGCCTGTAATGTTGGAAATACCGGCCTTCGGCCGGGAAAATTTTCTACCGAAAAATGTACAAATTAATCTACAAGGGGGATCTAATGGATGTTTTTGTAAGTTTGATGGAGGTCTTGGGAGGAAACTAGAAACATAATGAATACATGAAAAAATCCACCAAAAAGTGAACCATCCCCCCTTAACCCGGGAGCTGCGGGGAGACTCTTAAGAGTTCCCCCGGCGCACTGCGGGGAGACTCTTAAGAGTCAGAGAAAAAAAAAATCAACTTTTGACATCGAAAAAAATATTTTTTTTTATTTATTTATTTTTTTTTGGCCCCTGGGCCATGCAAAATCTCAGTCCTCTACCTCCCCTCCTTCCCCACTTTCCTCCTCTCCTTCAGTTATCACCTATTTTCCCTGTTATTCCCTTATTCTGAGGTATATTTTCGTGCTAACATTAGAAATCCGATTGGAGGGTGTGGTCATCACTGATAGCAAGCGAGTGCAAGAGAGAGAGACAGAGAGAGAGTATCGATCGACTGTGTCTCAGTGGCCTTGGGGGAAATTGGCGGGAAAGCAGCTTGCCTCACCCATACATTATACAACTCGCGGGCTATATCTCCGATTTTGACCATCCAAACGCTGTTTTCACTCGTTTTATTGTTGTTTCAGGTTAATACCTTTATAATCAACCCATAATAGGCGCATATGGATAAGTATTAATGCTATTAATGGCACAATGAATATTTTAGTGACGGAAACACCTCAAATACGTCAGCACAGGGGGACGTTTCCAATTACCCCCATGCGCACTTCAGAGGTTAAGAAGGGATCTGTGGTAGTAAAAAGGGTTAATTAAGATAGTTGGAAACCTTCTAAATGCTTAAACTGAGTAAAATTGTCTATTAATAGGCAGTCTAAAATTAAAAGGACGGAACTGGTACTGTACGGGTTAACCATGTGTGTTTGTGTGTGTGTGTGTGTGTGTGTGCAATAATTATATATATATTGTAATGCCCTCGAAAATATCCCGCGCCAGGCATCTCAAAACCTGGCCCCAATACTGAACTACCCAAGTTGACATCTAGAATAGCATGAAATAGTCGTTGGTGGCGAAGTCTAAGAAACCCACCACGTGTATCACCACGAGACTATCACCTGGTTCTTTCAAGGAGAACTAAGGTTGCTATGCTATTGTACATACGTGGTAGTACAGTGGGTTAGCGCGCGGACCTGGGGGACCTACTGAGGTTACTAACCAAGGTTCGAATCCCACGACAGGCATCTCAAAACCTGGGGAGTTTTCAGGAGGGTTAAATTCCCTTCGCACCCAGTATTTCATATATATATATATATGTGTGTGTGGGTGTGTGTGTCATCAAGTGTAATCATATATCTGTGTGTGTTTGTGTTCGTGCGAGCATATGCAATTATAAATATATATATATGTATGTGTGTGTGTGTGTGTCATCATGTGTAATCATATATGTGTGTGTGTATTCGTGCGAGTATATGCAATTATAGATATACAGTATATGTATGTGTGTGTGTGTGTGTGTTCACTTAATCATATAAATAAAATCAATGTTGTTCCTTATATTCTACTAAAATAAATAATTCTTAAACCAAACCATGACTATTCTTAGGTATCCTATACCTGTATGTACTGTATAGCTATTTTATTTGATTTATTTATTTATTTATTTACTTTGCTTCTTTTTTTTAGCCATCGCCCCTTTGGCTAGTGGCTAGAAATACAACAAAACTAGAGTAATTATCACCAACAAACTACATATACAATCACCATCACAACTATCACAGCTATAACTACCACAACTTATAGGGCTTACATAACTACAGCCACGATAACTACAACTTTGGGAGAGACACTTGTTAGAGGCAGCGTTACCTTTTGTCTCCTTTACTCACATAGAAAAAAAAATAAGAAAAATTACAACCATTACAACCACCACCACTAAAACTACCACCAGATCTATAACAATCACAACTACTACCACAACTGCACGGGTGTGTTTGAAATAGGGGAGCTATCCCCCCGCCAAAGACAGCTTTCTAGGGCCTTTCCTAGCTGATACTGAGAGGATTGGGTTCTAGTCATGTGGTGATGGGCTGGTCTATCAGAGTGAGAACTGAGCGATCTCTGCCATACCCATAGCTTACTCTGACTGTTCCTTTTACTTATATAGTTGCTAGATCTCAAGTGACAGAGTCTCTTCCGTGGATTGACCTCTCTGTTGCCAACCTAGAGGTTGGCAGATTGGGAGCCAAAGCGTCACATTTTTCCTTTGCCCCTTAACTTTCCCTTCATAATTGCTGAGGGGCACAGGGCCTTGGGTGGGGCTTTAGTGTCCCGGGCGTTTCCGCACCCTCCTCAGCTCCTCGCCGGGAGTGGCTTCGGTCACCTGGGCATTCTTAGTGGCAAAGCAGGGAGGGTTCTGTGGGGGCGCTCAGTTATGGACTTGGCCTTACTTGGGACCTTGGGGCTGTTCGGTCAGATAGCCTGGGGAACAACAACCACACTCCAAGGTTATTAAAAAACAATATTATATTCTCAAGTATTGATCATATTAAATAACACCTTCAATTTCTCCCTATGTATACCTACATAATATATAAATAATTTAGAATAAAACATAAATAACAAATAATATCTCTATACCTTTTTTACCTACATAATATATATATATATAATTTAGAAAAAAAAACGTATATCACAAATAACGCCTCTATCATTCGTTTGTTTTAGTAAAATTTACCAGAACGTCCCCGACTTCCCAAATTGCCTAATTCCTTGAACGTGATGACAGTGCGTTGTTATGTGTGCGATTAGTTTGCTTGGGAAACAGATTAACTTGGGCATGTAGTAATGTACACCCTATGTGGTGGATTGTGTTCTTTTATTTATAAATTATTATTTTACTTAAGCATTGTTTCCACATAGCGATTTTGATTAGTTATTTTGTCTTTTTACTGTGTTCGTATATGTTTTGGTTTGTTTATTTTGCAAGTTTTACATTATAATATACAATGGAGAATAAATATGTAAACGCCGTCGCTGGTACATTAAGGGTTAACACTGTTTACTACCACAGAGCCTTCTTAAACTGCATAAAATCGTCTAAATATACTGTAGACGTCGCCAGTACAGAAGGGATTAACCCTTGTCTAGCGGGGTGTTTTGGGCTCATTTGGGCATATTCAGGCCCTCCTGAATGATCAATCAAGTATCTGCATGAAAAGAAATTTATTCAACAAAAAACTAGGCGCTAAAAGCTTCAAAATGAGACCAGAACGAGCTACGTAGCACTCGTGGTTCTCTTGCAGTGGTGCCACGAACATGGGAGTTTAGCGTATATCGGTATATTTTTCCCAGCTATGCTCACTACTGGCTACACTGCCGGCCTCTCGAGAACACAGGGAACATGAGTTAATGGGCGGCGGTAAGCCCTGGGAGTCGGCTGTCTGGCCCGCTGCGCTCCCGGCCATTTGCACTCGATTTTAACCCTTTAAAAGCCTTAATAATGCTCCTAACTTGCTGCAAATTGGTGCACGACTTAAGTCGAGCGCCCCCAATAAGGGGTTAAAAAGTATCAGGTTTGTATAGGTTAGGTTAAGGTAGGCTAGGATAGGTTAGGTTAGGTTAGGTTAGGTTAGGTTAGGTTAGGTTAGGTTAGGTTAGGTTAGGTTAGGTTAGGTTAGGTTAGGTTAGGGTAGGTTAGGTTAGGTTACATTAGGATAGATTTAGTTAGGTTAGGTTAGGTTAGGTTGGGGTAGGTTAGGCTAGGTTACATTAGGATAGATTTAGTTAGGTTAGGTTAGGTTAGGTTAGGTTAGGTTAGGTTAGGTTAGGTTAGGTTAGGTTAGGTTAGGTTAGGTTAGGTTAGGTTAGGTTAGGCTAGGCTAGGCTAGGCTAGGTTAAGATAGGTAATAGGTTATTATGTTTTTACACCAACCAACTTCACATCTAAACTCAATTAATGAAATCAACAAATACATGTGGCACTCCAAGGATTCTAACCCAGGATACTCACATCGAAATTCCGCGCACTATGCATTACGCTATCAAGACCGTTAAAGAAATATGGACAAGCCTACGATTTATTATGCAGTTTCAAATCCTGCATATTAATCTGAACATATACATACTGTATATTCCAACTGCGCTATGGTAGCCTAATGGATAGATGAATGGAAGGAGTAATTAATGGGACACTTAACCCTTAGGATACATTAGGTTAGGATAGGTCAGGTTAAGTTAAGACTTATTGGCACTGGCTTAGGTGCTCCAGTTCACTTGGCACTAGTTGAGGATTGGTCTACTGGTTGAAATGGTCTAATGGTTGAAATGGTCTAGTAAAAAATTGGTCTACTGGTTGAAATGGTCTAATGGTTGAAATGGTCTAGTAAAAAATTGGTCTACTGGTTGAAATGGTCTAATGGTTGAAATGGTCTACTAGTAAAAGTTGTCTAGCAATTCTCCCTACCAGAAATACTTGGAGTTGCCGCGCCAGACACGTTGTTTTGTACAGTAAGTGACCTGGGCCCTTTAAATGGCGATATCCCGCAGTTCTTCACCCTCCCTCTCCATCAATCATTCTTTAATTATAAGCTATATGTCGTACTTTCTATAGCTGACACATTACCCCCACAACTACCATACTATATAAGCACTTAGTGTAGCCATCTGGTATATAGTAAAAACATGCAGAATCGTAAGAAATCATGATAAACTTTGCATAGCCTAGATGTTGAGTATTGTTTATGTCGACAGACGTAGCTCTGGCGCTACTTCGGAAGCGTCCACCAGAGGTCTCCGGTGAATTCCTGGTAGGGAGAATTAGGAAAGTTTTGACATTATTCCTTACACACAACAAACACATATTTTGACTTAAGATACCACTGGAATAATGTACATAATAATATTGATGATAAGAACCTTAGCCGTTACTGTCTGTCTCTTTTCCTGCATTTTGGCTCGAACGTCCCTTGATCTTGGCCATGTCACTCTTTCAACTCTGGGAGAGGCACTCGTCACAGGCAGATCTACCTTTTGTCTCCCTCACTCACATAGGGAAAAAAAAATAAATAAATAAAAAAATAAAAATAAATTAATCAATATTTTTCCTTCTAGGTGCTGGGTAGAACACCCAATTGGGTGGCACTGCAAAGGGTGCTGCGGACATTGGAGGCATTGGCCCGGGGTGCAAGCCTGTGGGCTGATGATCCCCTCCCCTGCTGCCCTCTCAGAGACAGATATCATCTCACCCTGGCTCCTTCAGGGGCCCGAGCATCTGGAGCTGCTTCGGTCTACCGGACTCGGGACTGTTCGGACAGTCTGGGGAACTACAACAGAGAGTGAGAGTGAGTAAGAGGAGAGAGAGAGAGACAGAGAGAGAGAGAGAGAGAATGATCTATATAAACACTAGAGAGAGCATCTTGGGGGGGACCTGGATCGATCCCAGGTCGGGGCTGGAAATGTTTTCACAAGGACTAGGAGTCACAGGCTGAATAAGCCTTCTTCCAGGAACCAGTGCCATTTCCACAAAGTGGACAGAAGGACCGTTTTAAAATTATTCATTGCACAAATTGAACATAGACTTAGACTTAAAATATCACTGGAATAATATACATAATAATATTGATAATACAGAAAGAGACAATGACCTAAATAATAACTTATTATACAAAATCTCAACACATACAAAGTCTAACTCAACACATATTTTGACTTCAGATATCACATGAATGATATGAAAGTAAAGTTGGGACTCAAACTAGGGCTGCACTTGTCCACGGCGCTCATCTCCTGAGAAGGGGAGGTCATGCACATTAGGCGTTTGTCAGGAATCGCTAGGTCAAGTTGCCCGGGCTTGACATCTACCTATTAACCCGTTCAGTACCAGCGATGGCAGAGAGCCGTCAGTAGATAAATCACTCCCCCAGTCCCAGCGACGGCAGGGAGCCGTCAGTAATATACGATCCTTGTATCAGGCAGTACCTGGTACCACGACATTTGAGCACTGCTCTAAGAACTTGGCAACACTTCTCAGCCTATATCCAAGCCCCAAGCCCACACATGCTAGGAGAGGCAGTATTCCTCCATCTTTTGAGGTGGGAGGTTGTTATATCTTGCCTCTGAAGCCATTTTGGCCACATTGCTTGGGACTGGGGGGTACATTTAGTACCCTATGGTACAGTAGGGGTTAAGTAACACACTGTTCTTAACCCTTTCACGCACATATGACGCAGAGGTTGCCAGATTAGCAATAAGAAATAGAGTTCTCTCACTATTATAATTACATCTCCAAAATTAGTTTTCTGCCCGCAGCTAACTCAAAGACAACTGCAGAGGTTGAAGTAACTAAACTAAAGGATTCTAAATACACCTGATGGTAACAAAGGCTTTAAAGTATCCCTAATAGGCTCAAAATTGCGTCATATGTCGGAGAGGGTTAACATTAATCATCAATTACAAACCCCAATGCACTAGAATAAACTAATGAAAGCATATGGTCCTCCCGGGATTCAAACTCGGGACACCACACCCAGAACATAAGCATCTAAACCACTCGTAACAGATAATTATAAAATTACCGAAACACTTAACATCCATTGCATATATTAAAGGGAGATGGGTCGCTTCTCTGGACCCCCTTCTCCCTCATGTTTAGCATATCAGATTATGAGGTTCGTTCCATTAGTTTGCCGATTTTGAGACTTTTCACCCTATTTCTTTGTCAATATTAAGACCTTTCGTGCCATTTAGGTGTCAATTTTTTCCTGGCAAGCGATAGCGACCCTGTAATTTTAGAAGGAACCGGCCTTTGGCCGGAACATTGTCTACCAAAATGTACAAATATATCTTGAAAGAGGGTTTAGGGGGTGTATATAAACGTACACTCATAATATACTGTATACTGTATAAATACCGAACATCCATTGCATATATTAACATTGATATATACTGTATATACAGTATACTGTATTACATTGTCTAACTAAATGTGTAGAATAAATTAATATCCGCCCGACGGAGTATTTTCGCCGCGATCATTTCCACTCGATCATTCTCCAAAATGGAAACGGTTACAGACATCCACAAAATTGCTAAAAATGCTCTAATCTTCCTCTGGAGAGTGGCAAAAACTAGAATTATGTATGTCCAGGTCTCCCTCACTATCCGATGCCCCGATTTACGATATTATTATAGGTTTTTAGGTGTTTGGGTTTGGGTTTTGGCTGGTCCCAGAACGCATCCCCATTTACCCCATTAATTTTAGGGTTCGCTAAATGATTTTCCCATTTAATATCGGGTTTTCAGGAACGTAACCCAATCGTTAATCGAGGGAGATCCTGTACGACCGTATTTTAGCTGGTACTGTAATATCGATGTCTACAGCTCCAACTTCCTAATATTCATATTTTTTCACCAACCAACTTTACTTCTAAACTCAATTAATGAAATCAACAAATACATGTGGCAGTCCAAGGACTCGAACCTAGGATACTCACACCGAAATTCCACACACTTATGCATTACGCTATCAAGACAGTTAAAGAAATATGCACAAGCCTACGATTTATTATGCAGTTTTGAATCCTACATATTAATCTAAGCATGTACGGTCGCGCTAATAAGTCATGTCCCAGCTGTTGTTGTTGTTGTTTTTCCTCAGGCTGCCTGGCCGAACAGCCCCAAGGCCCCGAGCAAGGCCAAGGCCATAACCGAGCGCCCCAACAGAACCCTTCCTGCCTACCACAATAAAGCCTGGGTGACCGAAGCTACTCCATGCCGGGCAGCTGAGGAGGGTGCGGAAACACCCGGGAAACCAAAGCCCCACCCAGGGCCCTGTGCCCCTCAGCAATTATGAAGAGAAAGTTGAGGGGCAAAGGGAAAATGTCCCAGCTGTTATTACGTTTGGCTTGTTCTGTGCTGTATTAATGTCTGTCAGATGTTGAATAGGGTGGGTAAGTGTAGGAACATGTTTATATATTTCGCTCGATATGAAGAAATGAAGCTTGAATATTGCTGATACCAATTATCGATCAAAATACTTGGTGCCGAGACATCACATATTAGCGCGATTGTACATACATTCCAACTGTGCTATGGTAGCCTAATGTATAGAATGTGAGCCAAATTCTCTCATCATAGTCTGAATTCCACAATAATGTATGTATGTATGTATATACTCAGGCACATACCCCATTGCTGGGGGTGGCCGACTCGAGACAGAGCCCGAACAGAAACAACATTTAAGGGTTCCAATTCTTAGGGTCCGGGACCACTTTCGTGTTCCCTCGCCCGTTTCTCTGTCTCGAGGAGTAGGAGAATTTTACATGGGGAGGAGGATTCCTAGCCGGCTCTGTCTTGAGTCGGCCACCCCCAGAAAAAAAAGGAAAAAATGGGGAATGAGCCTGAGTACACACACACACACACACACACACACACACACACACACACACACAGACCGTAGCCTAGTGGTAGAGCTCTCGTCTCACACATGAGGGGCCGGGGGTTCAATCCCCGGCCGGGCTGAGACAAATTGGGCTTGTCTCCTTTCTGTTAGCCTCAGTTCACCTAGCTGTAAATAGGTACTGTACCTGGAATAAGTGGACGACGTTGTGACGTCCCATCTGGGGTTGGCAAAAATGGTACAAGGCGAGATGGGTATCATATAGTTCACCTAAGCTGATGGCTACCTAAGCCTTCGGGCGAGACGGTACCGTCTATAGTGAGAATGGTACCATACAGATCCACCCTAAGCCTTCGTTTCCGATGTCGCCAATTGGCTAAAATACAGACTACACACACATCCACAGCCATTCCAACAATACATAAAAAACACTTAACATGCATTTCACGCAATACATTCCCAGTTAAGGAGGCGCGATAATAATGAGCTTAGCTCGCATTGCGTGGATTCCCCTTGACAAACAAGTAACTGAGTAACATACATTCATACATACATACATACATACATATATACTAGTAGTGGCGGCACATACATGCATGCATACATACATACATACATACCTATGATTTTCAGATCTTACCGTCAGATCAATGAGATTCCTTACAGTTACTAACCGACCGATCGGACTAATAGACTAGTTAAAATCACCAGTCTTTAATTACAGTTATAATCTATTTTTTATTAATTTCACCACAACACCAAACACCTCCAATGAAATTAATGAAAGCATATATGCGATCCACCAGGTTTCGAACCCGGGTTATCACACACAGATTTTTAGACACCTTAACCATTACACCACCAAGACGGTTAAAGGTTTATGCACACGCCTACGACTTATTATCCATTCTCGAATACATGTACTGGATATTAATCTAATCATGTTCATATTCCCACCGCGCTATGGTAGCCTAATGTTTAAGTGAGAGGAAAGAATATTCATGGGGCACAGATCATATAGACCGGCCTCGCTACCAAATATCCCTGAACCTACTGATAATCTATATTTTATTAATATCACCACAACACCAAACACCAAAAAATAGGATCTTAACCCTCCGAACTCATACTAACCAACCGTTTGACCAGTAACAATCACCACAGACTCAAATTACAGTTAATATAATGATCTTACAGTCAGAGCAATGAGATATTTACCAGTTACAAAATATCACTCACTGACTACTAGACTGGTTAAAATCATCACTTAATGAGTGATGAGACTGTCCAAACGTGTGTTAAGACTGTAGACTGTCAGAGTGTGTGTTAGACTCTCTCTCTGTCCAAGCGTGTTTTAGACTGTCTCTCTCTCTCTCTCTCTCTCTCGTTCAAGTAAAAGAGACTGTTACAGCGTGTGTTTAACGGTCTCTCTGTTAAAGCATATGTTAATAACAACTGTCTCTCTCTCTCGCTCAAATAGAAAAGAGACTGTCGGTGCGTGTGTTTAACAGTCTCTCTATCAAAGCCTCTCTCTCTGGCTCAAATAGAAAAGACTGTCGGTGCGTGTGTTTAACAGTCTCTCTATCAAAGCGTATGTTAATAACGACTGTCTCTCTCTCTCTCGTTCAAATAAGAATAAGAGTGTTGGAATGCGTGTTAAACAGTCTCTCTACCAAAGCGTATGTTAGACTCTCTCTCTCTTCTCTGGTTCAAATAAGAAAGAGAGACTGTCAGAGCGTGTGTTTAACGGTCTCTCTACCAAAGCATATATAAAACCGTCTCTCTCTCTGGTTCAAATAAGAAAAGAGACTGTTGGAGCGTGTGTTAGACCGTCTCTCTGTAGTTCAAGCAAGAAAGAGACTGTAGGCGCCTTTTTTAAACGGTCTCTCTACCAAAGCGTATGTTAAACTGTCTCTCTTTCTAGCTCAAATAAGAAAGAGACTGTTAGGGCATATATTAGACTGTATCTCCCTCTCTCGCTCTGGTTCAAGTAAGGATAAGACTGTCGGAGCGTGTGTTAGACTGTCGACGGTCTGTGTGAATCCAGAACCCAAGACAGACCACCATGACCGGCAGACCGAGCAGACTGAACACCAACTCTCCCGTTATCTGCGGAGGAAAGGAAAAAAATATTTTAGTATATTTCACGTTCCCTCGACCCTTTCTCTGTCTCGTTAAATAGGAGAGTTTAACAAGGGGAAAGCCCGATCGTGGCCATGATTCAGGGCTGTTCGGCCAGGCAGCCTAGGGAACAACAAGGGGAGGAGGATTCCTACCTCCCGCCTCCCAAAATAATATGAAATAAAATGAAATAAAAAAACTATTCACCTGAGGTTTCCAAGTCATGCCGGCCGGACCGCCGATTCTGAAGACGGACCACCAGAGCGCCTGTAGCGGTAGAGCCAGCGAGGTCGTTGCCAGCGTGAACACCATGGATCGCGATAGACCCATAACCTTGCCCAACAGCCAGAGAAACACGGTGTACAGGACCACCGTACCCCACCCGTAGAACACTGTGGGGCCGCAGTCCGCACCCCCGTAGTGGAAGTGACATTGCCAGCCGCGGGACGTTAGGTGGAGGAAGTTGCGCGGAGAGCCGGCCTGCAAATACAAAACAATAATAATAATTCACCTCAACAATAGCCAGCCTGCATTTATAAACAATAATTCACCTCAACAATAGCCAGCCTGCATATATAAACAATAATTCACCTCAACAATAGCCAACCTGCATATATAAACAATAATTCGGTGACCGGTCAACTCAACCAGTAGACCATTTCAACCAGTAGCTCTCAACCAGTACCAAATCAACCAATATGATTAGGTTAGGTTAGGTTAGTACTATATTTTGGCACTGGTTTGATTGATCTGGGTTAATTTGGCACTGGTTGAGAGTTACTGGTTGAAATGGTCTACTGGTTGAGATGACATGGAACCCAATAATTAATATACAGTGCAGTACAGTACTTGGTTCCGAGAGCCCGAGACATCACTTATTTGGCTAACTGTATGTATGTACAGTATGTATAAACTCAGGCACATACCCCATAGCTGGGGGTGGCCGACTCGAGACACAGCACAAATAGAAACAACAAAATAAAATAAAAATAAAAATCCACACACAACTATGTTGCTCAGGAGAAGACCCAGAGACCAAGGACCATAACAACAATAATTCACTTTAAAGTATGTATGTGATATCTAGAAAATAGACAGGATGTGTAGGGTACAGTTGCTCACATAAGTACCATAGTACAGTACAGCGAAAATGTGATATTTTCGCGGTTTCGAGGTTCGAACTTGGGGGTTCGTTCTCCAATTTTGGGTCCCTTACTGCAAAGTTCCATTTTCGTGTCCAGTCCTGATCTACTGTAGTCTATGGCACAATATAACGCTATACATCCAATATGACACATAATGGTAAACTTTTTATAGTGATTTCATTAACGTATGATATGTGTGTGTACCATTATGTGTTATTTGGGTGGGCTTTGGGTGGCCTAATGCCTCAAAAAGGGGACTTTGGGACTTTTTGAAATTTGGACTATCGGGTGAATTCGGATTTGGCCTCATTTAAAAAAATTCAGACTATTGGGAGATTCCAATTATCGGTCGTCGGATTATCAGACTTTTACTGTAGTACAGTAGTAGTAGTGGTTTCCTAGGCTGCTTGGCCGAACAGCCCCGAGCTCCTAAGGAAGGCCACGGCCGAGACCGGGTTTTACCACAAAGTTCTCAAGGAGTGTGTGTTGTGTTGTTGTTGTTGTTGTTGTTGTTGTTCCCCAGGCTGCCTGGCCGAACAGCCCCAAGGTCCCGAGCAAGGCCAAGGCCATAAAGCGCCCCCACAAAACCCTCCCTGCTTACCACTAACAAGGCAGTAGGGAGGTCGATCCACGGAAAAGACGCCGTCACTTGAGATCTAGAAGATATATAAGTAAAAGGAACAGTCAGAGTAAGCTACAGCTAGGAAAGGCCCTAGAAAGCCGCCTTTGGCGGGGGGATAGCTCCCCTACTTCAACTCCTTTCGGAGTTGGGCACCCGCCATGTGTTGTGTTGTTGGTGTAAGTTGTTGTGTGTTATGCAGTCTTCCATAATGTGTTTGATAGTGTGCGGTGTTGTGTTACAACTCGGACAGGTGTCCTGGACGGAGTCAACCAGCCTCTTCTGATAACTCAGAAGGGCTGGATGGTGCCCACATCACAGCCTAGCCAGGTGGACTCTGTCCTCACGGGAAAGGAGGGTTTCTGAGGGATGGACTTCAGGGGGCCGTGCATGTAGCTGAGTGTTGTCTTTGAGTGACTGGATGGATCGTTGGATATACTTCAGGAGGCTGGCTTGGGATGGGCTCTGTCTGGAGTCGGCCATCCCCAGCTATGGGGTATGTGACTGAGTATATAAATACCTACAATACATACTGTATACTATTATAATTGAGTGAGTTACCACGCCCAGAGCAGTGAAGAAGTCCGTCCAGAGACACAGTACGATGGGGAATGGGCATGAGTAAATAAATAAATAAATAAATAGATAGATAGATAGATAGATAGATAGATAGATAGATTGATAGATTGATAGATATTGTTGATAGATATAGATATATAGATAGATATAGATAAATACATAGATTGATATAGATAGATAGATACGTAGATAGATAGATAGATAGATAGATATATTGATAGATTGATAGATTGATAGATAGATTTTTGTTACCTTGCCCAGAGCAGTGAAGAAGTCCGTCCAGAGGAACAATACGATGGTGACGAAGGAGGCCAGGGTGAACCAGACCAAGTACACTCCCCATTTATTGTTATCCCCTCCATTACCATTATTACCAACACCAACACCTCCACCACTTCCGCCACTCTCCACCAACGCCTCCCGGTCCTCCTCCGTCCCTCCACCGCTTCCACCGGCGCGGCCGGAGACGGTGGGGATCAGACGGTCAGCCCCGCACACAGACTGAAATAGAAAACAGAAATTATTACAAACCAAGGTGAAGAATTCCTTAATATACCACTAGGATCTATCTATCTATCCAACTAACTAACTATTTATTAACCTATCTAACTATCTACCTACCTAACTAACTAACTATCTACCTACCTACCTAACTAACTAACTATCTACCTACCTAACTAACAACAATTAAATAACTAACTTACTATCTACCTAACTAATAACAATTAACTATTAATTCTTCTCTTCCGTGAATTGACCTCCCAGTCTACCTAGATTGGAAGCCAAAGCGTCACATTTTTTCCTTTGCCCCTCAACTTTCTCTTCATAATTGCTGAGGGGCACAGGGCCCTGGGTGGGGCTTTGGTTTCCTGGGCGTTTCCGCACCCTCCTCAGCTCCCCGCCATGGAGTGGCTTCGGTCACCCAGGCTTTATTGTGGTCGGCAGTGAGGGTTCTGTGGGGCGCATGGTTATGGCCTTGGCCTGCTCGGGGCCTTGGGGCTGTTCGGCCAGGCAGCTTGGGGAACGGGAACAAGAACAAGAACAAGAACAACAACAACAACAACAACAACTACTAATTAACTAACTAAGCTGGGTGAAAAGATGCAAGTCCATTAATGTGGGGGGAACTGCACCAATGGGTAGACCTTGAAATATGTGGGATCAGTCCTTACGCTCTTGAATTAAAAAACCTGACAAGTGAGGCAGCTCTGAACAGGGCTGCCTGGAGTGCCGCCATTAAGACGTGAGACTGGAACTGCCGTCGGTCTATAAATATATGTGTATATATATATATATATATATATATATATATATGTATGTATGTATGTATGTACTGTATGTATGTAGAGCACAGCCATAACTTAAAAGCTTAAACTCCTTCTGTACCAGCAACATCTTTTTAAATTTAATCAGACTATTATTAGATGATTTTATTCAGTTTCAAAAGGGCCTCCAGCAATTAATAGGCATCGAACTATCTCACTGAACCCTTTCTACTACCACAGCTCCTTCTTAACCCCGTACGAGCAGGCATAATTGCCCAAAATTACCTTCATTCCATGCTCATTTTCATGCATAAGAAAAAGCCAGAGTGTAATACAACACCGTGAACAACCGCAACAGTGCAAGTACAGTACTGGTACTGAGCTGGATACACATGCCTCGTTTGCCTTTTTCCAGAGGATCTACTGCAAGATACTGTAAGATATATCCGTGAAAGTACAGTAATAGAGCTTTCAAATGACACCTGAAGCATTCCTGTACGTCGTCTGGTTGATTTGCAATTATCTTGCAAACGAAGGGCAAAATTGCTAAAAATTATATTATTTTTGCTGTTTTTGCTATGCGTGACGCTGCAGATGTGTGAGGGAGCTAGCTCTTACACCTCAGTATGTCCCCGGGGTCCGAGCGCATCGGACGAAGCTCTCACGCGCTGCTTGCAACAGCTGGCCTGGCTCCCAGGTCACATAATAGCCGGAAAATTCCTCCCGTCAGGTGACGAACACCGCGAGAATTGTGTTAAACTGCACAAAACCCTCTATAAATAGTTAGAACAAATATAAAGACGTCGCCGGTACAGAAGGGATTAAGAGTGCGCTCTCGCGCTCTCTCTCTCTCTCACCTTCTTCGTCAAAATCTCCCGTTCCAGCAGTAGCCACGACAGGGTAAACAAGAAGAGCGCCGCAGCGTAGACAATAGTCCACAGCGAGTGTGTTTCCAGACTCCAGGTCGCCTCCCCTTTGTCCTCAGGGGGCCCCGAACCCTGATCATGGGACCCTAAACCTGCGATGTGGGCCCCTAAACCAGCGATGTGGGCCCCCGAACCTCCATAGATCCCAGAACCTTCGCTATGGGCCCCGGAACTCCTGTCGTAGATCCCCAAACCTCCGCTCAGGGCACCCAAATCACCGCCGTAGCTGTGGGCGGACGCGATGGAAGGCCCCCTGGAGTTGGAGAGCGAGGCGGAGCTCCCCCCGCGGCACCGGTACTTGTCGTTGAGTTGGAAGTCCATGGCAAGGAACAGGCCGCTCAGAACGCCACACAGTGAGAACATCTTGGGGGAGCTCAGTTCTGGAATACACGAGGGGGGGGTGATGGATTAATTGATTGATTACCTGGTTGATTGATTGATTGATTGATTGATAGATAGATAGATAGATAGATAGTGATGTATTAATTGGTGGATGGATGGATGACCTGATTGATTGATTGATTGATTGATTGATAGATAGATAGAGTGAGAGGGGGTGATATACTAATGGATGCCTGATTGATTTTTTTTTTTTTTTTTTTTTTTTTTCTATATTCCAACTTACTTCCTCTCGGGCATAGGCTGAGAGCCTTAACATTCACCGCTTTACAATGAACAGTGAAGCCCGTGAGGTCTTGTTCCAGTCTAGGGAGTGAGACATGTGAAGCACGTAGAGTACAACGAGCACCTGCCATCTTGCCTTCACATGAGGCACGGTGCTCACTCATGGCCCGAAACGACCCCATCTCTGAAGCCACCTCGTTCCCGTGCTTCACTGTCTCACCCCTTACACTCGGACTCTCACACTTACACACACACAACGCCACCTGTTGAGCAGATAACTCACCAGGCATTGCACCCCTATAGCATATTTTGAATATGGGAATATTCATAGTGCTATTTAATCAGGGAATATTCATACAGTGCTATTTAATCAGGGAACAATGAGGGTATTTTATTGACGTTTCGGTGGGCTTGTGGTAATGCACTGATACTCTAGGTACAGCACAAATTCCATCCCAATAATATCTTCCCATTGATACATCGGGATTTGAACCCGGGACCTTTGGATTACCAGGCCAGTGGCAAGACCACTCCACCACACCTCCCCTAATGGAATGATATATTGAGATAAATTGATTGATTGACAGATAGTGATTGAATGATTAGATGGAAATTCGCTTAAAGTGTTAAATCAAACCAAAATTATGCAAAATCGCAATAAACTACTGTATTCAATAATTTAACGTCTCGACTTTTCGTATTGTAACTATAACTTTAAGTGAGGAATGACTTCATCCTATGACTTAACCGAGGGAGTGCAACAGTCCTTCCGGAAGCACAGTACAGTATTTAAGGGGAGATTTCCACTTGAGGGACTTTTTTCTTGACCCCTTTCTCCCTCATGTCTAGCCCCATTGTTTTTGAGATTTTAAGACGTTTGCCCCATTAGTTTGGTGATTTTAACCCTCTCCGACATATGACGCAATTTTGAGCCTATTAGGGATACTTTAAAGCCTTTATTACCATCAGGGTTTTTTACAAACCTTTATTTTAGTTACTTCAACCTCTGCAGTTGTCTTTGAGTTAGATGTGGGCAGAAAACTAATTTTGGAGAGGTAATTATAAGAGTGAGAGAACTCTATTTCTTATTGCTAATCTGGCAACCTCTGCGTCATATATGTCTGAAGGGGTTAAGATTTTCCGCCCCATTCTGTCAATTTTAAGACCTTTCATGCCATTTAGGTGTCGATTTTTTCCTGGCGACAGATAGCGAGCCTGTAATTTAAGAGTAACCGGCCTTCGGCCGGGAAATTTTTCTAACGAAAAATTTAAAAATTTATCTTGAAAGGGGGTCAAGGGTGTGAAATTTTAAGATTGCTGGAGTAGGAAACAAACTAAAAACCTCCCCTTAATCATGTGTCAAACTAAAAACCTCCCCTTAATCATGTGTCAAACTAAAAACCTCCCCTTAATCATGTGTCAAACTAAAAACCTCCCCTTAATCATGTGTCAAAACAACCTTTCAAATATCGTGCCAGTGCTGTACTGTACTGAACTTACCCGGTCCCTTGTAGAAAAAGTATATAATAATAATATACATAACGACCAAGCCCATTAAGGGTTCCTGGGCGTGACAGACGATTCTCTTGCGGTCCAGGGCGTACACGATCAACAGCATCGCCAGTCCGTGCATGCCCCCCAGCCGGACGATACGCATGGGGTGGGGGGGGCCGAGGCGGGAGAGTTGGCAGAAGTAGCTGTAGCGGATTTGGATGTACAGGATGGTCGGCAGGGAGGAGAAGAAGGACACAAAGAGCAGGGCCGAGTACGCGTCCCCAGCTACATTCACCGCCTGGGGGAGAAATAACGGATAACTATAACTTTTTTTTCTCAGCTGATGGTAAATTGGTATCTCTCCCTCCTGATTACTCGGCTATTGCCATGAGTGGGTAGCGAAATATCGGGTAGGATGTAGGTCCCGGGTGTATCGCCAGCCTTGTTTGTCGGACGCTTGCCATCTTGTTCCCGTCTATTTTGACTGCCTTTGGATACAATAATATGTTGAGCGGGGGCTTTGCCCCACCCCCCCCTCACCCCCCCATGACATATTGTCATCATCATATATATAGTGCCAGCAGGGGGGCAAATAACCGAGAAAAAAAATCGCCGTCAAAATAGACGCGAAGTTAACCGCGGCGATCGCCCTATGTAAACATGACGACCGTACAAAGGTACGGAGAAAATAATGGCATTAAAGTGATCACAAACTACCTAACAGAATCTAACCACATAATAGAACGGAAAGACAGTGTGAAATACCTTGGGGTGTTAATGTCTGAAAATATGTGGTTCAAAGAACATAACCAGGTCAAAGTTGCG
Source organism: Paralithodes platypus (assembly GCA_032716605.1). Lineage (NCBI taxonomy): Eukaryota > Metazoa > Arthropoda > Malacostraca > Decapoda > Lithodidae > Paralithodes > Paralithodes platypus. The sequence continues at coordinate 31,876,531 of CM064481.1, forward strand.
GCTGCGAAACGTTTAACGGGTTGGATTCTGCGTACATTTAAAACACGCGGTGAATTACCTATGATAACGCTCTTCAAATCTCTAGTGCTACTGCGGCTTGAATACTGTAGCGTATTAACATCCCCATACAAAGCAGGTGAAATAAATGACTTAGAGAGTGTACAAAGAAATTTCACTTCGCATATAAGTTCGGTAAAACAGCTACACTATTGGGATCGTTTAAGAGCACTGAACTTGTACTCGCTGGAACGTAGAAGAGAACGTTACCTAATAATATACACGTGGAAAATCGCAGAGGGTTTAGTACCAAGCCTACATACTCCGATAGTCATGAAATTCAGTGATAGGAGAGGCTGGGAATGTAATATCCCCCGGATGAATAACAGGGGTGCTATGGGCTCTCTGCGAGAGGGCTGGTTATCACACAGAGGCCCACGTCTCTTCAACAAACTCCCACGGCGAGTAAGAGACATGAGGGGCGTCTCTTTAGACAACTTCAAGAGAGCCCTCGATGTCGAACTGCACAAAGTGCCAGACGAGCCCATCTTAGCAAGGGAGCGGGCTGTCTCTTCAAACAGTCTGCTGCACCAAATCACAACCCACAACGAGGGGCGACGCGCTCCTCGGTGCTGCTAGGAGAGTGGCGAACACAACCTAAGGTAACCTAAGGTAAGGTAAGGTACGCCCAGGAACTACATCCATCCCAAAATATGTTGCTAATAATGAAAATTTGGCAATAATATGATGCAGAGACATGGGCCTAGCAGTATCATATTAGTCCAGTAAGAATCAACTGGAAAAAAATACAGGATAATTAGAAACAGTTTTTCATAGTACAGTACTGTACAGTACAAGTAATGCATGCACAGTTATCAGAATATGTTTGTTTCCTTTTTCATGGACTAGGATGTTAGTAACACGCAGTGTTACTAACATCTGTGAAGTGGAATTTTACTGTGAAATGTGGTGGTAGGGACATGTCTGACAGCCTGGAAGTTGTTGTTGTTGTAGTTCCCCAGACTGTCTGGCCGAACAGTCTCGAGTCTGGTAGACCGAAGCCGCTCCAGATGCTCGGCCAGGGTGAGATGAGATTTTTTCGGTTATTTGCCCCCTGCTGGCAATATATATGATGATGACAATATGTCATGGGGGGGTGAGGAGGGGCAAAGCCCCTCCCCTCAACATATTATTGTATCCAATGGCAGTCAAAATAGACGGGAATATGATCGCAAGCGTCCGCCGCCACCGCTCCGCGTAGTGTAAACAAGGCGGGCGTTAGGCTACGCCCGAACACTATAGTCTTGCCGTAGTTTCTGTCATGGCCATCCCTTGTGAGATGCTATAATAATAATAGTACTAACCTCTAGATACACGGGCATAATGATGATGAGAGCGGCGGTGACCAGTACCAGAGCCAGACAGTGTAAGGGTAACATCCATGGTAGTGGTGGTGGTGACTGTAGTAATGATGGTAGTAACATAACACCATTCACACCATCACTATCCACACCCACTCCTACGACCTGCCAAATGAGAGACTATATTAAATAACAAGTAAAGGTAAAATTAGAGTATTAGGTATCAAGAGTATCAGTGATGAGATGTGTACTGGCAGGCTTGGATGGTTTGGACATGTGGCGAGGATGGATGAACTAAACTGGGTGAAAAGATGCAAGTCCGTGAACGTCTGAACGTTGAGAGAACTGCACCAAGGGGCGGACCAAAAAAGATGTGGGATCAGACTTTACGGTCTGATTTTGTATACAAAAAAAAAAAAAACGACAAGTGAGGCGGCTCTGAATAGGGTTACCTGGAACGCTGCCACTAGGACATGAGACCGGAACCTCACTGTGTGGAGCACTCGGTCTTAAAAAGTATGTACAGTAAGTATAACACCATCACCGACATCACTCCTCCGGCCTGTCAAATGAGAGACTATTAAAAGAGAGAATGAAGCCCGACCAAAGGCTGGTTCCTTCTAAATTACACTCTCGTTATCGTCAGCCACGAAAAAATCAACACCTAGATTGTGAAGCCCCAAAAACGCCGTTCCTCCACATTTACGAAAGGGACACGGCATCTAGTGGAGCAGATAACTGCAAATTTCAGGAGAATCGTTCATTTCCGGAAACAAGCACCAAATTTGGCACACATACTCCTTGGGGATTTCTCTTTTGATAAAACCCGTTAGCCACCTAAAAATTCAAGATGGCGGCCATTTTTCAAGATGGCCGCCATTGAATATACAGAAATATTGCATTTCGCAATAAGAATTATCTTGGGGTCAAATCATACATTTTTCACTATGTAGAATCCGAATTTGGAACCATGGACTTACTCACTAGCTTCCTTGTACCATAATATCAGTCCCGGAATCCTAATATTCTGCTAAATTAGAGGTTCATGTTACGTCTGACTCGGCTAAAATGCATGGTAGTGTATATCATAGTAGTGTTAGAGGTTTAGTATGTGTAGCATCTTCCTGTACAAGGCTTCCAAACTGGACATGACACGATGCGGTGGGGGGGGGGGGGGACGTTGAGAGACTTTCAGCGGAAGGTGTAGAGTAGTAGCTCAACAGAGCGGATGTCAACGCACAGCCAGGGCACACTGGTGGCACCGCTGCTGTGAAACTCAGCATGGGGTTCAGTATCAGCTGAATAATTAGTTTAGTGTAGCTAAATAATTAGTTTAGTGTCCCAAATGCTGTCTAATAAGCCCCGCATCAGTTAGCTACTGTAGATTACATGTAGTTTAACATAGATGTTTAGTTAGATAGCCGCGCCTGAATTGACAGGGTGTGCCAGCGCGGGAGAGCCGAGCCAAGGGTAACGGGGCTTTACATTGCTTTGCATGTAGTTACCTGGATGGTGTACAGATCGCACGGGACTTAAATGATACTGGATGAACGATCGGGCTAGGTGTAGGTCATATATTTTTTATTCCCGAACCTAGTCGTATCCCATACCTTATTGTGCATGATTGTGATCAAGGTGGTAAAAGGATAACCCCTCGGCCTTGATTCACTGAATACAGATAATTATCATACTGTGATTATCTGTTATATCTGTTATCATATAACATACTGTGTTATATCATACTGTGATTATCTGTTATATACTGTGATTATCTGTTATCTATTATATCTGTGTTACAGATAATTATCATACTGTATTCACCAAGATGGCAAATACAGATCCAGGACCGTCTAAATTCCGGACTGACTGGAGCAAGTGTTGTCTTTGCCAGAAGAAGAAGAGTGAAGAGCTCAAGTCACCACGTGCACAACAACCACAAGAACATGATGGCTACACTATGATTGCGACTACTATTCCCCTCTTTCACGCAATTAATGAGATGCCTATTGTTCTGGATCCAGCCAGACTTGATGATGGTGGTGGCATTGAAGAAACTCTGAGGAGGAACAAGGCGCAGTATCACCAAAGTTGTCGCCTTATGTTCAACAACACGAAACTGGAGAGAGCCAGAAAAAGAAGAGCAGAGAGTGCTCAGCCAGTAGAATGCCAGACCAAGCTGTGTAGAACCAGCCTTGAAGGCCAAACGTGTTTCATATGTGACAAAGAACTCTGAACTCAGACAAGTTATAACGATGAACCTCAATAACAGACTTAATGAATGTGCCCAAACTTTAAATGACGGAAAACTTCTTGCAAGACTCAGCGGTGGAGATGCTATTGCACAGGAGCTCAAATACCATTTTGCATGCTTGACAGACCTGTACAATAGAGAGAGGACGTACCTCAGAGCCACCAAGAGACTGGAACAGGAACGTGCACCCGAAGAGGATGCCCACCCACAGGCATTCTCAGAGCTAGTCACATATCTAGTGGAGACCACCAGATCTGGCGAGGGTCCTGCAGTCTTCCAACTTGCAGACATAGTTCACCTGTATGCCCAGCGTCTGGAACAGCTGGGTGTTGATGCACCTGCTGTCAACTCCACAAGACTGAAGGAAAAACCGCTGTCAGAAATACCTGAGTTGGAAGTGCACAAGCAGGGAAGGGATGTTCTTCTGGCTTTCCAGAAAGATGTGGGCTTTGTCTTGTCAGAAGCCTCTGACTATTATAGTGAAGCTATTATCCTTGGCAAAGCAGCTAACATCTTGCGAAGACATATGCTGGACCACAAGTCCACATTTGATGGAACCTTCCATGAGGGGTGCATCGAGCAGGCCATTCCACTCACTCTTCTTCAGTTTGTGGCCATGCTTGAACACGGAGCGGACATCAAATCTCAACTGAGGTTTGGCGCATCAGAGACAAATCTAGCAATTGCTCAGCTGCTTCAGTACAACTGCTACGCAAGGTACAAAGAAGGAGCAGCAACTCACAGACACTCCAAAGACAGAGAGACCCCATTCCCTGTTTACATGGGGATGTCCGTCTACACAAAGACCAGAAAGAGAAAGTTGGTGGAAATGCTTAACGAGCATGGCATCAGCATTTCATACGACAGGGTGCTACAGATATCTGCACAGCTGGGAGATGCAACAGTCAGCAAGTACGTGGAGGATGGGGTGGTCTGTCCACCAATTCTGCGAAAAGGGCTGTTCACCACATCAGCCATGGACAACATAGACCACAATCCCACTGCAACGACAGCGACCACTTCTTTCCATGGAACCAGCGTCTCTGTTTTCCAGCACCCAACCAAAGAAGACAAAGGTGAAGAGCGTGGACAGCTGAAGTTCGGAGAGGAGAAAGTGAAGACAGTTCCAGAACTTCCAGACTCCTTCACCAAGAAGAAACCCTCTCCTCCCCAGAGTGGTGTGACACACCCAGACACCTGTCTGCTGAGGCCACAACTGGCAATGGAGTATGAGTGGCTGGAGAAGGTCACTGTGACAGATGGGCCAGTGGATGTGACTTGGTCAGCCCACCATGCTTCACAGAAGAGAGGAAAGCCATTTGAGGTCAGCATTACATCACTTTTGCCTCTGCTGCGAGATCAGGCCCACTCGGTTGCTACAGTCAAGCATGTGATGGACAAGATCAAGGAGATAGTGGCATTTCTGAACCCCGGTCAGGTGCCAGTCATTGCTGCTGACCAGCCAATATATGCAGTAGCCAAGCAGGTCCAGTGGCACTGGCCTGAAATCTACGGTGAGGACAAGTTCGTCATAATGTTCGAAGGCTTGCATATTGAGATGGCGGCACTGAAGTCCATTGGAACTCTACTCCAGGACAGTGGTTGGACAGGAGCCCTCTTGGAGGCAGGGATAGCATCTCCTGGGACAGCAGATTCATTTCTGACAGCTTCGAGCATCACTAGGACACGACAGATGCACCAGATAACAGCATGCAGTCTGTACAAGCTTCTGAAGGCAGCCCACACGGACTACTCGAAAGAGACAGATGAACAACCCGAAGAGGTGCCTAGCTTCGAAGCTTGGTGTGAGCATCGCAAACTGCAAAGTCCCCAGTTTCATTTCTGGTATATGGTGCTGTCAATGGAACTGGTGATCCTCTTGTTGATCCGATCATTCAGGGAAGCCAACTTCTTCCTGTACTGTCAGTCACTGGCTGAGCTGGTACCGTACTTCTTTGCCAACAACAATGTAAACTATGCACGGTGGCTTCCGATCCACTACAGAGACATGGTGACCCTGGAACAGAAGCATCCTCAGCTGGCTCAGGAGTTCCAGAGTGGAAACTTTGTTGTACACAAATCGAGCCGACAGTTCTCAGCAATAGCTATTGACCAAGCTCACGAGCAGGCCAACGCTGTCATCAAGGCAGACGGGGGTGTGATCGGCGTGACTGAAGATCCATTAGCACTGAGAAGATGGATGATAGCTGGTCCTCAAGTCAGCCACTTGGTTACACAGTATGAGGCAGCATGTGGGACCAAAGAGGGTACTGAACACATCAGCCACCATGAGGAGACAGAACGAGCACAAAGAGTGTTCCTTGAGAAAGTAGAAAAGCTCTCACAAGCCATGACAGATATGTGCAATCCTTTCCAGGAGGAGAGTCGGGACCTGCTTTCGCTTGATACAAAGGATATTGCTCACCACACTGCCGCCGAGCTGATTGGCACACACCTTGAGAAAGGCAAGGTCCATTTCCAGGAGTTTATGAAGGGACTGGAAGGGGAAGAAGAATCCACCTTCTATGAACCAATCAAGAAGAACAGGGTTGACTTTTTCCGACAGGTACCAGCCTCTGTTGACTCTTCAAAGCAAAAAGTGCTGAAGGAAGACTGTCAACTGTTCTCCAAGCTGTTCATATCATGCCAGAGCAGAGAGTGTGACTTGAAGGAGTTCTTTCGTCATGAGAACCAGTCACATCCTGCTGCCCTCAGTGATGGTGGAAAGCTCCACACCTGTCAGAAATCCACCTCACTACCATTCTTCAGAGCCAAGTTACAACCCCTGAGGCAGAGCCAGACGCCGACACCATCATCATTGATGGTGCAGCGTTGGTGAACAGTCTGCCCCCACGGAGTTCAAAGACGTTCGAAGAGTACGCAATGCTCGATGTCCTTCCTAGAATACAAGCATACTCTACCAAGTACAAGAGAACAGACATTGTGTTTGATGTCTACCGGCCATCTAGTCTGAAAGCTGAAACTAGATCAAAGCGAGGATGCGGGGTGAGACGCAGGGTGACAGGGAAGGGCAAAATTCCCTCAAACTGGCGAAACTTCCTGAGAGAAAATGACAACAAAGCCGAGCTGTTCAACTTTCTGGCTGATAAGATTGCACGTGTGGCCACACCAAATGTGGTCATTGTGACCAAGGAAGAAGATGCTGTCAGCAACCGCACTAACAATCTGGCTGGGGTGGCACCGTGCAGTCATGAAGAAGCTGACACACGGATCTTTGTGCATGCCAGGCATGCAACAGAAGCAGGCAGCAAAGTCATCGTGGTCAAAGCCAGCGACACAGATGTTGTCGTCATCACAGTCAGTGTTCTGCAGGCACTTCAGGAGCTAGGTCTGCAGCAGTTGTGGGTTGCCTTTGGCCAAGGACAGAACCTGAGGTGGGTTCCTGTACATGACTTGTGTTGCACTCTTGCAGAAAAGAGCAAAGGGATGCTCTTCTTCCATGCCTTCACTGGCTGCGATGTCGTTTCAGCATTCCGTGGCAAAGGGAAGAAGTCTGCTTGGCAAACTTGGGATGTTTGTGATGAGGCTTCCGGTGTCTTCAGCAAACTCAGCCAGTACCCACCGGTAGTTGGTGATGAAGACTTGGAGACCTTGGAGAAGTTCGTGGTCATGATGTATGACAGATCCAGCACAGCTGAAGGTGTCGATGATGCGAGGTTGGACATGTTTGCTCGGAAGCAGAGGCCGTACGAAACCATTCCTCCAACCCGAGCAGCACTGAAGCAGCATGTGAAGCGTCCTGCCTACCAGGCGGGCTGCATCTGGAGTCAGTCAACAGTACGTCAACCAGAAATGCAGTCTCCTGCCAACTGGGGCTGGACCAAGAAAAGAGATCTGTGGCAGATCGTTTGGACAGAGCTCCCACCCATTTCAGAGAGTTGCCAGCAGCTGACCAAGTGTGGATGCAAATCGGAATGCTGCGGTCGATGCAAATGCTACTGCTTTGGTCTGACCTGCACGGCACTGTGCAGCTGCAGATGCGAGGTATAGAAGCGTTGTAGTATACTCATCCAGGCAGCAAGACAATAAGTGACAAACAAGTATAGGCCTACTGCCTACATGTACATCCAATAATATATCGGACTGATGGTGCCTATGATATGGGCACTTTTTACCCTAATTATGATTCCGGGACTGATATTATGGTACAAGGAAGCTAGTGAGTAAGTCCATGGTTCCAAATTTGGATTCTACATAGTGAAAAATGTATGATTTGACACCAAGATCATTCAAATAGGACAAGTCTTTGCGATTTTATTGCGAAATGCAATATTTCTGTATATTCAATGGCGGCCATCTTGAAAAATGGCCGCCATCTTGAATTTTTAGGTGGCTAACGGGTTTTATCAAAAGAGAAATCCCCAAGGAGTATGTGTGCCAATTTTGGTGCTTGTTTCCAGAAATGAACGATTATTCCAGTTATCTGCCCCACTAATCTCCACTTTGAGTGCCCAATACAAGTAGGCTACAACCCTACAGATGGTCAACTGACTGTCCTCGGAGATTTTAGTTGGTAGCGTGTTGGTCCCGGTCGGCTGGCCAGCTAACCATCCCTACTGGTAGGGGTGTGGAAATTCCCGGCGCGACCGAAGCCGCTCCAAAGGACCAAATCCATCCTTCCGAATCCTCCCTTCCTCGCGAGGACAGAGTCCACCTGGCCAGGCTGAGATGCGGACACCATCCAGCTCTCCTGAGCTATCAGAAGAGACTGGATGACTCCGTTGTCGACGCCTGCCCGGGATGTAACACAGCACCCCATACCATTAAACACATCATAGAAGACTGCATTTCACACAACCACTTACGCCAACAACACAATCTACACTCAATGAGAGCTCTGTGGGAAAGCCCGATCGTGGCCATGGCCTTCCTCAGGGACTCGGGGCTGTTCGGCCAGGCAGCTTAGGGAACAACAACAACACTGGTAGGGGTGAATGCTACTTGGGGCCACCCAACTATAGGCCTCTAGCATCAGAATAAGTACTCTAGGACACTGAGCGATAAGCAAGATTATAGTATTTTGACACTACTATGGATAGGGATACAATCTAGGTTAGATAGAAAATTATTATTGCCTACAACAACATACATACTAAGAGCAATGAAATTCATGTAAAGGACAGTAATGTAAAATGTGGGTGGGGAAAAATAATTGCCCAGTAGGCTATTGGTATACCCATGAATTTGTAGCTTTAACCTAATTAACTTGGGTTACCGGCAGGTACCGTACACATACTATAGCCTACATAATAAACTCAAATATCGTTCCAGATGATTGTAGATAAAGGTATGCGAAGATCAGGGCCGGGTTAAGCACTTAGGCTAGGCTATTCGGGAAACCCGGCATACTGGCTGGGGAGGTTGCAGATACCGTTCACAGGAACTTGGGCTTTACTTAGTAAGCTGAGACCAGGATAGGCTGGGACCCCCACTGGTAAAAGTGGGGGCATCGGTAGAGAGACAGAACAGGCGTGGCCAGGGCACAATCAAGAAACATCTCAGCCAGCACTTTCAAACCGGAGGGAAAGCATAATGGCTATATCCTATCGGTGCCCGACTCTTCTTCAAGACGCCACACCGTATCAACAAATGACTATCTCAACAATAGGATCGAATCTTCTAAAGCAAATTACAAACATCTTTATTCAGGCTTATTCTGCCGAAATATGACTTTCTATGGGGGGTGAATAATTTAAGGTATCATGCTGAAGGGGAAAGTACTGGAAAAGGGCAAAACAGAAATACTGGGGAACTATGATAGGGAGTCTCAAAAAGGAATCTGATCGCTTGAGGGGTATCGGTAAGGAGGTTTATAGGAACTTATGACAGTACCGGTATTCTCTTGCTTAAATTTCAAAACTTAAATTTCAAATATTTCAAATCATTTACCTGCTAATAAGCTCAGGTACTTTACTACTCTGGGCTCAGGAGTACTAAAAGTGATTAAAAGATCGAATTTTTGGGACCGTCAACAAACTTATACCACAGTTGGCGGGAATTTTGAATCAGGCTAATACTTAACAATCCAGGCACTACAAGATGGCACGAAAGGTCTTAAAATTGACAAAGATATGGAGCGAAAGGTCATAAAATAGCCAAACTAATGAGGTGAATGTCTTAAACTAGCCAAACTAATGAGGTGAATGTCTTAAAATAGCCAAACTAATGAGGTGAATGTCATAAAATAGCCAAACTAATGAGGTGAATGTCTTAAAATATCCAAACTAATGGGGTGAATGTCTTAAAATATCCAAACTAATGGGGTGAATGTCTTAAAATATCCAAACTAATGGGGTGAATGTCTTAAAATAACCAAACTAATGGGGTGAATGTCTTAAAATATCAAAATTATAGGGTTAAAAATGAGGGAAGAGAGTCCAGAACCACCCCCACCCCTCTTAAAACCAAATTGCCCTGTTATGATGCCTAGCATTCCCCAGACCCCCACCCCAACCCTAGCAGAACTAACCCCCACCCTCACACCCCACTCCAGCAACTCCCCTACCCACACTCCAGCAGCACCTACCTACTGTCCTTGGCGGGTGCCCAAAGGAGTTGAAATAGGGGAGCTATCCCCCCCGCCAAAGGTGGCTTTCTAGGGCCTTTCCTAGCTGATGCTGAGAGGATTGGGTTCTAGTCATGTGGTGATGGGCTGGTCTATCAGAGTGAGAGCTGAGCGATCTCTGCCATACCCATAGCTTACTCTGACTGTTCCTTTCACTTATATATTTTCTAGATCTCAAATGACGGCGTCTTTTCCGTGGATCAACCTCCCTACTGCCAACCTAAAAGTTGGCAGATTGGGAGCCAAAGTGTCACATTTTCCCCTTGCCCCTCAACTTTCCCTTCATAATTGCTGAGGGGCACAGGGCCTTGGGTGGGGCTTTGGTTTCCCGGGCGTTTCCGCACCCTCCTCAGCTCCCTGCCTTAGAGTGGCTTCGGTCACCCGGGCTTTGTTAGTGGTAAGCAGAGAGGGTTTTGTGGGGGCTCTCTATGGCCTTGGCCTTGCTCGGGACCTTGGGGCTGTTCGGCCAGGCAGCCTGGGGAACAACAACAACCTACTGTCCTCCTCCATACATAAATATACTGTACATACAAATTTAAAGACCAAGCGCTCCACACGAAGCGCGGTTCCGGTCTCACGTCCTAATGGTGGTGTTCCAGGCAGCCCTGTTAAGAGCTGCCTCACTTGTCAGGTTCTCTGATTTAAGATCAGACTGCAAAATCCGATCACATGTATTTCTAGGTCCTCCCCTTGGTGCAGCTCCCTCCACATTCATGGACTTGCATCTTTTCATCCAACTTTGTTCATCCATCCTCTCCATATGGCCGCCCCCGATGACGTCACCTTACCCCCCCCTTCAGAATCACCCACCTCCTCTGCCCCTGATGATGTTCCCTCGCCTCCTCCCCCTCCACCTCCACCGCATCCCCCCATGCTGTTCTGGAGTTCGTCAGCACGGATGAGGGTCTCCTGCTCCTCTCCATTCTCTTCCGGCATTGTCTGTTGGGGAGAGTGTTGTACTGTGTTGATTATTACTGTACGGTACATAGAATAATCAATTATTATTATTAGAATTCATGGGCAGGATGCAGATCCCGGCGTCGGACACTTGCCATCTTGTTCCTGTCTATTTTGACTGCCTTTGGATACAATAATATGTTGAGCCTTGAGGGGGGCTTTGCCCCCCTCACCCCCCCCCCGCATGACATATTGTCATCATATACTGTATATTGTCAGCAGGGGGCAAATAACAGAAACAAATCGCCGTCAAAATAGACGCGAAGTTAACCGAGGAGATCGCCCTATTTATGTTTGGTTCAATGTTATTTTAATACCACAAATTTTGTTGATATATTTGAAGATAAATATTGAATCTATATGCTCTAAAGATCATAAGAAAATTTGTTTTAACCCTCGGCAAAACATAATAAAAAGGTATGGTACTAACATTTATTTTTCGTAACAAGGTTGTCAATACGGTACTTCCAGTTATCGGCAGCTCTAAAGATCATATGAAAATGTGTTAAACCCTCGGAAAAACTTAATATGAAAGTATGCTACTAAAATTTAATTTTCGTAACAAGGTTGTCAATATGGTACATTCCCGTTATCAATGTACAATCAAAGCTGAACATTGCAGAGTAAACATCGTAGACTTCATCGACTTTCTTTCACCTTCGTATAATCGACAGCCAATTTTTTTTTTTTGTATTTACTAAGGGATTAGTACTCAACCAGCAGGGGTGTGGGGGCGGCAGCCCCTACCCATAATACTAGGTTAGGTTAGGTAAGGTTGTTAGGTTAGGCTAATGTCTTTCAAATCACTATCGGGGAGCCAGGTATCTCAACATCGATCGATAGGCCTAATGGGGAAAATAGGTTTTCCCGAGATTTCTAATTAATTACAAACACTATATATTGATGCAAATGACCAATTTTGTTTATAAAAAACACTCAGAAAATTTGTGGTATTAAAACAACATTTTTCCTTATAATTATGTTTTCCCCACCAACCAACTTCACTCCTAAACTCTATTAATGAAATAAACATGACGACCGTACGCCCGGGAACTAGCCTACATCCATCCCAAATACATATTTTTTTCACAAACTCACCAATTAATTTATAAATAGCCTAAACCTAACTAGTGAAATAAATGAAAGTAGCCTATTGAATACATTATACATGTGGTACCGTACTCCAAGGACTCAAACCTAGGATACTCACACCGAAAATCCGCACACTAAGCACTAGCCTATGCATTACCCGGATTTTTTTTATTTTAATACCACAAATTTTCAGATAGATCAGATAGATAGATTTCAGATATCTATCAGATAGATAGATAGATAGATTAGCCGGTAAATTGATACGGTGTGACAGTCACAAGTTTTGGAATGTTTTTTTTTTTGCATTTTTTCTTTGATAGCCTATACAGTGTTGTTTTACCTAACTAAGAAACCAAACCAAACCAAACCTAACCTAAAAGAAATACGTGGATAGAAACTAACCTAAAATGTACGCAATTACCAAAGCAGCACTGGATCGCGCAACTGTAAGGTCCCCCGAGTAAGGTAGGAGGGAAAAAACAAATCTATAAAGCAGAAATCCCGTAAAACAGGACTTGTCATTATGCAGACAAGACTCTGTGTTTTACCCTATATCTCCCTTATAATACATTTGCGCCGGGAAGGACATACAGTATATAGGACTGAAGACTATTATATAACATACCTATAGGCTACACAAACATCGATGGGGCTTGTAACTGTCAAACCGTAAAATCTTACCCACTAGCCTAACCTAACAACCTTACCTAACCTAACCTAGTATTATGGGTAGGGGCTGCCGCCCCCACCCCCGCTGGTTAGTACTAGGCTAATCCCTTATTAAAAAAAAAAATAATAATTGGCTGTCGATTATACGAAGGTGAAAGAAACGTCAATGAAGTCTATGGTGTTTACTCTGCAATCTTCAGCTTGATTGTACATTGTTAACGGGAAAGTACCGTATTGACAAACTTGTTACAAAAATTAAATTTTAGTAGGCTACCATACTTTTATATTAGGTTTTTCCGAGGATTTAACACATTTTCATATGATCTTTAGAGCTATCGATGACTGAAAGTACCGTATTGACAACCTTGTTACGAAAAAGACATTTTAGTACCATACTTTTATATTAGGTTTTTCCGAGGGTTAAAACAAATTTTATGATCTTTAGAGCATATAGATTCATTATTTATCTTCAAATATATCAACAAAATTTGTGGTATTAAAATAACATTAAACCCATTACCCTTTGTTGATTTTTGTTTTTCTTTATCTTTTTTAGGCTAGCCTAGTAGGCTAGAGCCTAGCCTTGTACACTTGTTGGAATATCACACACACTCAGAATGTAAATTAACCAAAAGAAACAGAGAACGTTACCAAAGAATATATAAAACACAAAATTTGACATTTCTTACCTATTTTGTAGGCTAAACAGTAGCCTAGCCTACAATATTTCCAGGGTAAGTTCTAGCCTATCACACTTTATCATTGGTAATCACCCAATATATACATCAACCAGTGTGTGGCTGTATCTAGGCATACACTACTACAATGATACCATCAATTATTGTAACATTGATAATTAACCCAGATTTCACCTTTTTTTTTATAATTTTTTAGGAAGCGGAAGCCACACGATGATTCAGAATTTTGGAGAATTCGTATGCTATGAAATTCGACTCACTTTATATAATTATATTTATTGTTTTTGCATTTACATTTCAAGAGTTTTGTCCTGTTTTGTAATATATGGCTCTTAATATTAATTAATGTATTAAATTCTACCATATAATAGCATTTTTTGCATGTTTACGTTCATAGGACGAAACAGTACACAAGCTAAACCTCCAATCCTAAATAATTTATAATTAAAAGTTGATTTAAGTATTTTTTATAAATTTTAAGCTTACTAAATGTTTTATTATATTTGTCTGTAATATATATGCAAATACTGTGTTAATATATTTTAATTATTTACATAAATAACATGTTGATATTTAGCAGACGATGTCAAGGGCAATGTAATAGTACCTCCTTATTCCCTTTCAACTTTCAACATTAGATTTTATTTTGTAAGTGAACCAAGATACAAAATTGGATTAGAAAACTATAGTCAGTGGTGGGCGCGCTCCGGTGGGACCGGTAATGCGGCAGCGCTCCGCGCTCCTCAGACATAAGGTAATGCGGCAGCGCTCACGCGCTCCTTTGGTCAGCCGACCTGATGCGCTTCCCGCTCTGCGCTCCTGCGCTCCGCACTCCCAAAAATAGGTATATAATAAAAACAAGTAAAAAACAGCTTCTGGAAGTTATTTAATTATTTACTTCAATTAATACAATCTTTTGTCTTTCACTTCATTAAATTCAAAAATAAAAAAAAATAAAAAAAACTCAAGTCATGGTGTCTTTCTGAAGTTTAAGTTTCTCACTTTCTCAGTTTCTGTAATTCTTTATGTCATATCAATGATATGATTGATATCATATCATGGATGACCCGATGACCAGTCTTCGACGGTATATATACGGCCAGGACTAGGGTCTTGTCAGTTGTCACGCCCAGTGCCAGGTCCGTATATAATTATATACTGACTCGCCGAGAAAAAAATCGTAGCAGCGAAACGACTGCACCTATGGCTTTCATATTTTTAGTTTTTTTACCACATGTACCTTACCCTTCTGCATACCCACCACCACTACCCCAAACCCCTCCTCCCACCCACTCACTGACGATCGGTCGCCTCACAAGGAAAACAAAGGAAAATCTGTGGCGGCGAAACGATTGCACCAATCGGTTCCATATTTGTGTGACAAGTGCCTTACCCTTCTGCCTTCCCTCCACCACACCCCCAACTGCCTCCCACAACCCACTTCCAGCGTATCCGTACGAAGAAAAGGAAAAAAAGAAAAATCTGTGGTGGCGAAACTACCTCACCAATCGGCTTCATATTTGTAACACGAGTCAATTACGCTTCTACCTTCCCCCCACCATCCCCCAAACCACCCTCCCACCCATACATTCAAGTAACATTCCGATGGTATTGATACCATAAAATGATAAAAGTCTCTGAAGTCTATAGTGTCTTTTAACTCTTTTCAGCTACGTTCGCGACTATGGGGGACCTGATTTCTGGCGAAAATGGAGAAGGGGGTGTTTTTTTTACCATTATCCTTCCTTTCTCACCCAACTTGATAGATTTAGCCAAAACAAAAACACAAAAAACAAACTCTGGCACTGGCCAGGCTCTTAATAATAATAATAATAATAATATTTATTCAGTTAGCAATTTACAGAGTTGGTACCACATAGTATGTTATAAATATGACATGTACCAGCCTTGCATAATTCCAACTAAGGATAGCCCAATAAGGCCGTTCTTAGCTTTCCAGGGTTTGAAGGTGGCACTGTCAGTCTGTCACTATCATAGTATCACTGTATCACAGTTCACTAACACCGTGAGTAACACCGTACGATGACTGTACACGATAATGACGTTCTTGAACCTGTTGTTGACAGGAAAAATCGCTTCCGGAGCGCCAGAAAGGAGTGCAAAATTCAAGCTGCGCTCCCCGCCTGCACTCCGAGTTCAGATTTTTGCCGCTCCTCGTTCCGCGCTCCTCTATATTGGTAGTGCGCACCGGATCGCAGAGCGCAGAGCACCAAATCGGCGCGCCCACGCCCACCACTGACTATAGTGACTCATGAACCAGAGATATAGGCCTAGCTGTTAAGGCATTCTTATAGGAACTTCTTTACGTAACTCTACATGACCTATTATATAGAAGTATGGCTTCAAGCTCCTTTATTCACCCACATAATTATTGCTTACAGGTAGGCCTACAGTCCCGCTAATAAGTGATGTCTCGGCACCAAGTATGTTTTGATCAATAATTGGTATCAGCAATATCTAAGCTTCATTTCTTCATATCGAGTGAAATATAAACATGTTCCTACACTTACCCACCCTATTCAACATCTGACAGGCATTAATATAGCACAGAGCAAGCCAAACGTAATGACAGCTGGGACATGACTTATTAGCGAGACTGTACCACTTCTGACAGTTAGGTCCCGATAGGTAGTGAAAAGCTTCCTGGAGCAGGTGTGGCGAAAGAGAAGGATAAATAGAGTAGCATAGGATAGAGCGATGGAGGGAGGAGGAAAGAGATAGGAGAGGAGGTGTATAGAATTTTAAGTGGGTAATAATTAATAGTAGATCTAAGGAGAGGTGGAGAAGGAGGTTAGAACACTAGTGAGAGAAGAGAAGGTGGACAGGAAAAAGTTAGCAAAGGGGGAGAAGCTGATCAGAGTAGGGGAGAAAGATTAAATAGTAGAGAGGTGTACGTAGAAAATAGACAGTAAGATAACTGAACAAGTATATTGAAAAGGTGGAGAAGGCGGTTACTGCGAGACTACAGTAAAGCAAAATATTCCGCTTAAGCTCCTTCCTTCATTACTTTACTTTAACTATCCCTTCTATGCACTACTATTTTATTAAACTGTATCTTAGCTTTTTCTGGAGAAGCCGCTAACTAGGCAAGTCGTTCTCCTGCAAAGCGAGGACAGCGACTCGGTCGAAGAAGAAGAAGATAACTATGCAGTATCATCATGTTACAGTTTTAGACAGTGATAATATGGACAGGGATATTGCATGAGTTATGCCCTTAAAAAATTTGATTTATGAATAACGAGCTAACTTCATAGAGACGATGATGAAGCTGTAAATGATCTCAATATCGGTACTTCCTATTGTTTCTTCAAATTAAAATATTCAGATAATTTACTACACATAGAAATAAGAAATATTTAACCTAAATATTATATTAAATTTTCAAAATATACATATTTTATGAAAACCTAATATTCCCAATAAAATATCTTTGATAAGATATGATAATTTCTATGTTGACCTTTTCAAATACTTGAAGACCTTTCGGTGCGATAGAAATTCGGTTCACAGCTATAAATTAAATATAAAATATGAAATGAGTGTAGCTTTTTTCTTATTAATTAAGATTAAATTGCAATAATTATTCGTATAGTTATAGTAAATACATATTTTAGACTTCTGGGCTATTTTCGACCAATTAAAATATATAAATAAAAAAAAGTGACGAAGTATGATAGCCACGAAATATCCATGCCAAACTTTAGAGACACAAGTTTTGGTTATCTCCATATTTATCTAAATATATCTGTACTCATCAAGTTCTGACAAATAATGGCCAACAAAACATAAATAAAGTTGATAAAGTAACCCAAATATGACATAAAAGGCGTAAATTAAGTTATATATAAGCCAAAATTAGTGACAACATGGCAGACCAAACCAAGGAGGGCGAGGAGGATGTTTGGAAATTATTTGAGGAGTTTAATAATAAGTATTTTTCGAACAAGTTGAACCATGTCAAACTTAGCTGGAGCACCAGGATGACACTGTAAGTCTCTCTCTCTCTCTCTTGTTTAGCCTGAACAATATCTAAGACTTTAACCTAACCTAACCTAATAGCGGCATAGCCTATAGTATTTTAGTGGACTAGGCCTAGCCTATTTATGAATGTAAAATGTAAAAACATATTGTAACACTAGGCCTACCTAAGTACAGGTCTCCGGAGTCTGGTCTCCCCTCTACACGTAGGAATAGGATTAGCGGCTTAGCCTAGGCTATACCCTTTTAACATTTTAACCCATTGAGACCCAGCGTCGCACGTGATGCGTCGGCAGTTTTTGATCACCAACTCCCAGCGACGCATCACATGCGTCCGGCATATTAAAATCAGTTACGTGGCTCGTAAGGTAGGAAATGGCGAGAGAATAGGAGGGGGAGGTACCGTAGTGTGTGTGGGAGCCGGGCCAAGACAGCTGCGCGGCCGGTGGTGGTGGGCTTAGTGGGGATACTTTACACCCTTAGTTCACCGCCACTTTGAACCTTCATTACTCCGGTCGTATGGGAGCTAGAGGCTTGAGATTTATGTGAGACACTCCTTAGGATGTATGCCGTACAATGCCATACTCAGTTTTCACCCTAGTGCTCCCGGGCGGGTGGTCATGCGGGGGAGACGAACTTTCGACCCCCCCCCCCCCTGCGCGGCCCGCCCCCCAAATGACCGAGGTGAGTTTTTGGTCAATATTTACGAGTCACACCACAGCTGGAATCTAATTTCTAAGGGTAGTTTTGGGTTCTTATCATTCTATGCTTCATTGCTATATACTTTTTATCCACCGGAAAATATTTTTTTTTTCTTGTTTTTTTTTGTTTTTTTTTTAGCATTAACCTAACCTAACCTAACCTAAATGTATTTGGGGGCTATTAGGTTAGGTTAGGTTAGGTTAGGTTTTTTGGTTAGGTTAATGCTAAAAAAAAAACAAGAAAACAAAATATTTTCCGGTGGATAAAAAGTATATAGGCTAGCAATGAAGCATAGAATGATAGGAACCCAAAACTACCTTTAAAAATGAGATCCCAGCTGTGGTGTGACTCGTCAATATTGACCGATTTTTTTTTCTTTTTTTCATTTCTCACCATTCTCTTCCATTTTGGCTCAACAAATTTGTTTGAGCCCCCCCCCCCCCCCACCCCCAAAAAAAAAGCCCGAGGTGATTTTTTTTTTTTTTTTTTTTTTTTTCATTTCTCATCCTTGTCTTCCATTTTAGCAAACAAAAACAAGAAGTGAAAATGGCTTGGGAATGGGGTGAACAAAATATTATAACTAGCCGGGGCTCAGCGGGTTAAGACATTTGCCCCATTAGGGTGGGGGCGGCTACTTTGGCAATATGAAGACCGATAATATCCTATTTAAGAAGATTACCGCGGGTAAGCGGTACACCATGGCGGAAGGCGGACGCAAGTTTTGAGGCTCCGGCATATGTTATGGGAATGGTCAATTAATTCACGGAATATCGAGTGCATACGGGGCTAGCAAGAAGAGGAAGGATTTAGTGAAGTGTTTGGAGGATATATTGGTGTGGTGGAGGGGTGATATATAGTGTAATAAGAGTGTGTAGTGACGGGACAGCGGTAGTGTTGTGAGTTGTTGAGTTTGTAAACAAACATGGCGGAGGGAATTTCGGGTATGACGGAGGCGGAAGAAAGGTTACAACGTTTTCGGGGATTTAAGAGCACAGATAAGAAGTTAGAAGAGGTTACCGGTAGTATTGTTGTGAAGGATTTGGAAAAGTGGATGAGTGATACGGAGAAATGGAAGGGGGATATTGGTGAGAAAGTTAAGGCACTGTGTGTAATGTGTGGTGTGACAGGTGGGGAAGGGAATAGGCCTAGCGAAGGAAGTGAATGCAGGCCTATTTTGGCAGTTAATGAGAGCCTAGAGATGGTATTGAAAAGGGTAGATGAACTGAGAGCAGAGAATATGGCATTGAAGGAGCAGCTGAAGGAATACGAAGGACGTTTCACGGAAGTAAAAGGAGTCGACTGCATGGACGGTGGTAGGTAAACAAAAAGTCAAGGATTTGGAGGATATTATGAAAGAGCAAAAGGAAGAAATGAATATGACCAAAAAAAGTTTTGAGAGTGCAGTTGTAGGGGTCATGAAGAACAAGGAGAGTGTCGTGAGGGAGGCCATGGACAGGGATAGGGGTGTAATCTTGTATGGAGATATAGAGACTCATATGAATGATAATGGAGTGAGAAAAGTGAGGGATATGGAGACAGTGAAGGAGGTCTTGAAAGGTGTGGATGAGGACGAATATGGATGGGAAGGGCAGGTGGAGGAGGTCAGTAGGATAGGTAGATATAAAAGGGGAGAGATGAGACCTATAAGGGTACAGTTTAAAACTAGGGTAGTGGCGGAGACTGTGACAAATTTTAGTTGGAGGCTAAATACAAATGATAAAATGAAACACATAAGACTAAAGAAGGATTTGAGTATAGAACAAAGGGAAAAAATTAAGGAATTACAAGAAAAGGCTGATGAAAATAATGGAAAGTTGGATGAGGAGGATAAGAGAAATTTTTACTGGAGAGTGAGGGACGGAAAAGTGAGGAAGTGGTTTATAAGAGTAGAAGGGAGGGGGAGATCAGGGAGGGGAGAGAATGTGACGGAGGAGGAGAACGGGGTGGAGGTGTCACAGGGAGAGACAGGAGACAAAGAGGCAGACCCAGTAGTGCTAACGGGGGAGTAGGGTACGGACTGGAGGAGCGGGATGGTGTAATTGCTGAAGGAATGGTAGATGGATTAAGGATTATGTTTAGTAATGTGGATGTGTTTACCCAGGACAAGAAAAGAGAACTGATATGTAGGTTGCAGGATGAAGAGGAAAAACCTGATGTCATAGCCCTACAGGAAGTAAGACCAAAAAATGCTAGAATTGAAAGGGAACTGGTGGAATATAGTTTGGAGGGTTTTGAGTTATATGAGAGAAATGCTATTAGAGCAGAGGTTGGAAGAGGACTGTTTATTTATGTAAGAAAAGAGCTCAAGGTTAATGAGGTGGATATGAGACAGCAGTATTGTGAGTATTTGTGTATTGAAGTAAAATGTGTAAGAGGATCAATTCTAATTGCCTCTATATATAGAAGCCCAAATAATAGCAGGGGAGAGATGATAACCTACTGAAAGCAATGGAGGAGATAGATAATAGAGAGAACAAATATAACATTTTAATTGGAGATTTCAATTTGCCAAGGATCAACTGGGCAAATTGTACTACTCCAGCGGGACAGGGTAGCTTGGAAAATAAGTTTATAGAGAAAGTGAGAGATTGTTTTTTAACGCAACATATTGTAGAGATGACAAGATATAGAGATGGGATGCAGGGGAGTGTACTTGATTTGATTTTTAGCAATGAAGAGGATATAGTGGAACATGTTAATGTGGATAGCCCTATAGGTCGTAGTGACCATGCCTGTATAAGCTTTAGTTGTAACATTAAATCAGAGAGGGATAATAGAAGCAATAGAAAAATATACATGTATGATAGAGCAGATTATGAGCTGCTGAGACGGTGTTTGGACATTGACTGGGGGGAATACTTGAGCGGTGAAGACGCTGAAGGAATGTGGAGGAAAATTAGAGTCAAACTGGAGAATGCTGTATCCAAAAGTGTACCAGTAAGGGAATATAAGGATAAAACAAAATTGAGGAAAAGAACTAACCCAGAATTGCCAATGAAAAGAAAGCTTTGGATATTGATTAGAAGAAACGATTGTGGGAAAGATTAAAATTGTTAAAAAGAACAGGGGGTCTAGTATAGAGGCTAAGGAAGTGGATCTGGAACGCAGACAAATAAACAATAAAATAAGGTGGGAAACAAGGAGAGGGAGAGAGAGATAGCTAGAAATGTGAAGGATAATCCAAAAATATTCTGGAAGTACATTCAGGAAAAGTTAACAAGAAGAGTAGGGATCCCAGAGCTGGTAGGGGGGTTGAATGATGGGAGTAGAGTGGAGACTGATAAGGAGAAAGCAGAGGTGCTGGGGAAATACTTTGGGGGGGTACTAACAGTGGAGTAACAAGTGTGTAACACTGACAATCCCAATGGGATTTTCAACCTAGCTAGGCGAGTTAAAAATGACAGTAGGGATATTATAGGTGAACAGTGTGTTAGAGATGATAATGGGAAGATTGTGTATGCAGAAAATGAAATCAGAGAAGCATGGAAGGTACACTATGAACGATTGCTAAATGTAGAGTTTGAATGGGATAAGGAACAGCTTAGTATCGAAAAACCAATATCTGGGCCCCCTCCTTTGATAGCACCAGCTGTAGTGAGCGACGCAATCAATAAAATGAAGGACGGTAAAGCTCCAGGTTGCTCCGACATTGTCGCTGAGATGATAAAAGCCTCAGGGGAGATTGGTGTAAACTTAGTCACTGAGTTGATAAACACCATTATTAAAGATGAGAAAATCCCAGAGGATTGGCTCAAAAGTGTAATAGTAAATATATACAAAGGAAAAGGGGATGCGCTAGATAGAGGAAATTATAGGGGCCTGAAAATGCTTGACCAAATCATGAAGGTCTGTGAGAGAATCCTTGAGGGTTTGATCAGGCAAAGCATCTCTATTGATGATATGCAGTTTGGTTTTATGCCAGGACGTGGTACAACCGATGCTATCTTCATAGTCAGGCAGATACAGGAAAGATACTTACTAAAAGGCAGGGATCTTTACTTTGTGTTTGTGGACCTGGAGAAGGCCTTTGATAGGGTACCTAGAGATGTTGTACAGTGGGCTATGAGGAAACTTGGTGTGGAAGAGTGGCTGGTGCGTGTGATAATGAAGATGTATGAGGATTCGCGAAGTTCGGTGAGGGTGAAGGGTGTACTGAGTGATGAGTTCGCAGTCCGTGTTGGAGTCCATCAGGGTTCAGTGTTAAGCCCCCTCCTCTTTATTATGGTCTTGGAGGCGCTGTCTAGAGTTTTTAGAGGCGGACTCCCGTTGGAACTGTTTTATGCAGACGATTTAGTCCTAATAGCTGACAGTATGCAGGATGCTGAGGCCAAATTCAGAGAGTGGAGAGAGGACATGGCGAGCAAGGGTTTAAGAGTTAATATTAACAAAACCAAGGTTATGCATTGTAGTTTGAGACGAGGCAATGTGGAAAAGAGCGGTGCATACTCATGTGCAGTGTGTGGAAAGGGAGTGGGCGTTAACTCAATTCAATGTAGCATCTGTCGATGTTGGGTACACCATGGGAGTAAGCGCTGTAGTAGAATAAAGGGGCCCCTGCCGAAGGATAAGTCAGAAATAGAGAAATTTGAGTGCGTAGTGTGCAAAGGCGAGCTTGTGTTAAGTGATGATCCTGTGGCTGTGAATTTTGGAAATGAGTCTTTGGAGCTGGTGAACAAGTTTTGTTACCTAGGAGATACCATCTCTGCCGGTGGTGGGGCCGAGGCTGCCACTGTTGCTAGAATTAGGTGTGGTTGGGGGAAGTTCAGAGCATTGATGCCAATCCTGACCATGAAAAGAATGCCTCTCCCCCTGAAGGGAAAGGTGTATGCCTCATGTGTTAGAAGTGCAATGACGTATGCCTCAGAAACATGGGCCGTTAAAGTAGAGGATGTCAACAGAATCGAGCGTAATGAGATGAGAATGGTGAGATGGATGTGTGGGGCCAGGCTACAGGATAGAGTAACAAATGTTGAGCTGAGGAGACGTTTAGGTATAAAGAGTATTAGCGAGGTGATGCGTACAAGTAGACTGGGATGGTATGGACATGTGGAGAGAATGGATGAACAAAATTGGGTGAAAAAATGCAGGTCTGTGATTGTGGAGGGAGCTGCACCAAGGGGTGGACCGAGGAAGACCTGGGATCGGACTATACGCGCCGATCTCAAATCCAAGAACTTGACAAGTGAAGCAGCCCTTAACAGGGTTGCCTGGAACGCCGCCATTAGGACAAGAGACTGAAACTGCACTTATGTGTGGAACACTCAGTCTTAAAATTTTATGTATATATGTATGTGTAGTCGGAGGATGCAGTGCCTACTATTCCCATCAAACAGGCACCGGCACTAGAACTAATAGAGTTTTCCCATGCTAGAATAAGAAGGGCTATAGAAAAAATGAACAGAAGTAAGTCACCGGGACCGGATGGGATACACCCAAGAATCATAAAGGAAGGAGGGGAGATGTTAGTAGAGCCATTGAAAATGTTATTTGAGGTACCGGTATCGTTTAATACAGGACAAATCCCGATGGACTGGAGAGAGGCGAACATAACAGCTATATTTAAGAAGGGAAAGAGAAATGACCCAGGGAATTATAGACCAGTCTGTTTGACAAGTGTGGTGTGTAAACTAATGGAAACGGTAATTAGAGAAGGAATAATGGATCATATGAAGTCAAACCAACTTTTCAGTGGGAGACAGTTCGGATTCTTGCCGGGGAGGTCGACGGTACTACAGCTAATTAAGGTGGTAGATGATTGGATGCAAATTCTAGAAGATGGTGATGTAATAGACGTGGTATATTGCGATTTTATGAAGGTCTTTGATAAGATCCCACATAAAAGGTTAATAGAGAAAGTTAGAAGCTATAATATAGGGGAGAAATGTGTGAAATGGATAGAAGCCTTCCTGAAAGATCGGAGACAGAGGGTACTGGTGAATGGAATAGGCTCGGGGTGGAGGGAAATTACAAGTGGGGTACCTCAGGGATCTGTGTTGGGACCACTGCTGTTCGTTATATTTATCAACGACTTGCCTGAAGTTATAACTAATGGAAGTGAGGTATACCTGTATGCAGATGACACTAAGCTGTATAGAAGAGTGAGGAGTAAGGAAGATATGGGTTTGCTTCAAGGAGATGTGGAGGGCATGAAGGGATGGTCTGAGCATTGGTTAATGCCTTTTCATCCAAAAAAATGCAAGTACATGCGGATTGGGACCAGCAAGATAGACAAGGTAGGATACAGTATGTATGAAGCGATGGAGGAAGTGAATGCAGAAAGGGATATAGGAGTAGTGATAGACAATAAGTTAAATTTCTCAGAACATTTAGCGGAAAAGATAAACAAAGCCAATAGAATTGTAGGGCTGATAAGGAGGACATTTGTGTCACTTGACGAAGAAATCTTCAGGAATCTCTATACAGCGCTGGTTAGGCCGCACCTGGAATATGCGAACCAGGTTTGGGCTCCATATATGGTAAAGGATATAGAAGCAGTGGAGAAAGTGCAGAGGAGAGCTAGCAAGCTGGTACCAACGTTGAAGAACGCGGGCTATGAGCAGAGGTTGAGGACACTGGGGCTTCCGACACTGGCATATAGGAGAAAGAGAGGGGATATTATGATAGAGACTTTTAAGATAGTGTCAGGAAAGTACGATGAGGATGTGTGTGAAGGTATCTTCTTGATGCGGGAGGAAACAAGAACGAGAGGACACTCTAAGAAAATTTACAAAGAAAGAAATAGGCTTGAGAAGGCAAAGAACTCATTTTGTGATAGAGTGGTAAATGAGTGGAACGCACTGCCCCAGTATGTAGTCGATTCCGAATCAATAAGGGAGTTTGAAAGTAATCTTGATAAAGCATGGGGAAGACAAGATTTGAAGTTTGATTATAAAACAAAAATACAGAATAGTAAAAATGTTGCGTCTGCTACCGCCGCCGCCAACACTGTGAACGACCGCAGCAGTGCAAGTACTGGTACTGAGCTGGATACACAGACATAGTTTGCCTTTTTCCAGAGGATCTACTGTAAGAAACTGTAAGATATTTGCATGCTCTACGGAGTCTACACGTCAGATTTGATAGTTTTTTTTAGTTTTTTTTTCTGAAATTATTCCGCATCCAGTGGTTATTTGCCCCCTGCTGGCATTAGGGCCTATATATGATAATGACAATAGACGAGATATAGGCTAGATGAGAATGTTGATAGCCTAGTTAAAGAATTACATCTTTCACTGACGACATTAGAATCAGCCGTAGGCATAAGATAACCCATAAAGTCAATGCAGGAAGGGGTAGATGTGCTGGAAAGTGTGAAAAGGAACAACTTGAGATGGTTCGGCCATATGGAACGTATGGAAAGCGAGAGAATGACTAAGAGGGTGTACGAGAGCGAGGTGGAGGGACAGAGGGGGAGAGGTAGACCGAATATGAGGTGGAAGGATGGAGTGAGGAAGTACATGAACGAAGGCGGTGCTGGTTGGGGGGAGGGGCGTCGACTAACTGGGGACAGAGGTGCATGGGGGCGGTTCGTTCGTGGCCACCCCTTCGGGGATCACGGCGTCAGGCAATAGATAGATAGATAGATAGGAAGGATGTAGTATCCGGGTGTACGGTCGTCATGTTTACATAGGTTGACCGATTGCGGTTAAGTTCCCGGCTATTTTGACGGCTATTTTTTCTGTTATTTGCCCCCTGCTGGTAATATATAATATTATGATGATGACAATAAGTCATGGGGGGATGAGGGGGGGCTTTGCCTCCCCTCAACCTATTATTGTATCCCACGGCAGTCAAAATAGACGGGAACATGATCGCCAGCGTCCGTGTAGTGTTAACAAGGCGGGCGGTAGGCTACGCCCGAATACTACATCCTAATGAACGTAATGAAGCCATAGAACTCTTAAATCCTGATCTAAATACTATTTCCAATTGGGGCAGAGAAAACCTTGTTAACTTTAATGCTTCCAAAACCCAATTTCTCCATCTATCTACCCGTCAGGATCTCCCAGCGGACTATCTCTTATTCTTCAACAATACAAAAATCAACCCTTCATCTTCTCTCAATATTCTTGGTGTCTCTTTTTCTTCTGCTCTCATTTGGAAGGACCATATTATGGTCCTTCCAATGCTGCCGGCCAGGATGCCCTCAGGCTGTCCTCATGCTGCCGGCCAGGACCCCCTCGGGGGTGGAGGAACAAAGCAGAAAAGTGGTGGAAACGTCGTTCGGGTGAAGGAAAGCGTGCTCCGTGTCTGCGCCTTCAATGCCAATGGCATAAATAATTTTAGCAAGAGAGAGTGTCTGATGCGAGAGCTTAAAGATGGATGTGTGGATGTGTGTGGGGTAGGTGAGACGCACCTGTTGGGTTCTGGAGTGTGGGATGGTGAGAGTGAGCATGATTTGTGGGGTGGGGAAGGATGGGTTGTCTGGTCTGGATTGGATGCAGGATATAAACGTAAGAAAAAGGAAGGGGTAGCAGTAATTTTGTCAGAAAGGTTGAGGAAGTGTGTGAAAAACTATGGACTCAAGAATTGTATGGTGTGAGTGCAAGATTGGGATAGATAGGTATACTTTTATGTGTGTCTATGCACCAGTCAACCAAGAAACTGGGAAAGGTGCGGAAGAAAATAGAACATTTTGGAATAAAGTCAATAAATGTATAAGAGAAAGGCAAGAGTGTACACAAGTAATATTAGTAGGCGACATGAATGGTAGAGTTGGAAACGAGGAGATAGAAGGTATAGTGGGTAAATGGGGTGTGGAGGGTAGGAATATGAATGGTGACTTCCTTTTAGAAGTATGTGCGGAGAGAGAGAGATGTTTCTGGCTAACACATTTTTTGAACATCGTCACATTCATAGATATACATGGCACAGAGGTGAAGGTGAGCAGGAACAGAAATCTCTAATTGACTACGCCATGATGGACTCCGGACTAAAAGGAAGAATTTTAGATTCAAAAGCTGTAAGAGGTATGCTGACGGGATCAGACCACTATACAGTGCTGACAAAAGTGAGGATAAGGAAAGAGTGGAAATATGAGAGGAAAGAGAGAAAACTGACAGTAGAGAGAATAAATGTGAGAAAATTAAATGAAGAATGTAATGCAACAAAATACAAGGACATCCTGAAAGAGACTATAAAGGACATGGATGTTATGATAGATCTGGGAAATACTGTAGACGAAGTATGGAAAGGTACAAGAGACTCCATGATTAAAGCAGCTGAGAAAGTATGTGGGAAGAAAACCTTTAAAATGTGGAAGAAGAAAGGTAACGCATGGTTTAGTAAAGAGATAGAAGAAATAGTGAAAAATAAGAAAGAGTTCAGAAAGAGTATGCTGCAAAAGAATATACCTAGAGAAACTAGAGATGCGAGGAAAGAATATAAAAATTTGAAACAAAGAGTGAAGAGGGCGATACAAGACGCTAAAAGGAAGACAGATGAGGCATATGGGAGAAAGATTAGTGAACAGTTTCTGAATGACAGGAAAGCATACTACAGAGCTGTGAAAGAAGCCAGAGGGAAGAAGACTGAGAGTGTCTCAGGTGGTAGGATGAGGGACATGAATGGGGAAGTGGTAGAGGGTGATGGTGTGGTGAAAGTATGGAAAGATAATTTTAGTAGCTTAGCTGTAAAGAGTAGGGGGAAGGCAAAGATCTCATCCATAGGAATGGAGAGAGGTAGAATAAACAGGGTGGTTGAAAGCCAGATAAGCAGAGAAGAAGTAAAAGAAGCAATCAATAGACTTAAAATGGGCAAAGCTGCTGGAGTAGATAACATCCCAGGTGAAATGCTGAGATATGGAGGAGAAGAAGCTGTTGACATAATGCATAGGTTATGTAAATTAGCATGGGAAAAGGAAAGTGTACCAGAGGACTGGAGGAAAGCAGTGATAGTACCCTTGTACAAAGGGAAGGGTTGTAAAGAAGAGTGTAAGAATTATAGGGGAATTAGCTTGCTTAGCATACCTGGAAAGGTACACGCAAGAGTAGTAATACAGAGGCTACAGAAGATAACGGATGACAAAATAGGCGAGGAACAGGGAGGTTTCAGAAAGGGCAGGGGCTGCGTTGACCAGATAGCCTCAATGCGATTGTTGGTAGAGAAGTATCTGGCCAAAAACAGAAAACTCTATGCAGCATTCATGGATTTGGAAAAAGCCTACGACAAAGTAGACTGGGAGGGCCTGTGGGATGTGTTAACAGTATATGGTGTGGGAGGAAAGTTGCTAATGGCAGTAAAATCTTTTTATAGGAATGCAATGGCAAATGTGAAGGTAGGGGATAAGTTAAGTGAAAGTTTTGAGGTCAATGTAGGTGTAAGACAGGGATGTGTCATGTCAGCTTGGTTGTTCAATATATACATGGATGGAGTGATTAGGGAATGTAGGGCTGTATCAATGGGTGTGGGAGCTAGACTGAAATCAGAGGGAAGAACATGGAAGATTTTAACATGCCTATATGCGGACGATGCAGTCCTGTTGGCGGAAAATGCTGAAGAACTTCAGAGAGTGGTCACTGACTTTGACAGGGTATGTGAAAAGAGAAAGTTAAAGGTCAATGTAGGGAAATGTAAGGTAATGGTGTTTGAGAGAAGAATGCATGAAACTATAGATTTTAAGGAAAAATATAGAATCAAGAAAGAACACAAGAAAAGTTGTAAAATAAAATTGAAAAATGAAGTACTAGAAGAGGTTGAAAGTTTCAAGTATTTGGGAGCTGTACTATGCAAATATGGTAAAATGGAGAGTGAGATAAAAGAGAGAAAAATGCAAGGGAGAAAAGTGATTGGAGAACTTGATAGTATTCTCAAAGGAAGAATGGTTAGCCAGGAAGTCAAAAAGTCACTGAGAAACAGTGTGCTGCTCCCAACACTCTCGTATGGAAGCGAGACATGGACGGCAAGTGACAAGGACCTCTTCAAACTAAGAGCTGTGGAGATGAGCTTTTTCAGAATGGCAGCTGGCATGAATAGGCTAGATGGGCCAAGTAATAGGGAAGTGTACGAGTCCTTTGGAATGGAAGAGCAGGCTTTAGGCATTGAGTGTGGTGTGGTTGAGTGGATAAAGAGAAGTACTTTGAGGTGGTATGGTCATGTTCAGAGAATGGATTAAGACAGAATGCCAAGAAAGATATATGGGAGTCAGGTGAGTGGAACCGCTAGTAGTGGAAGACCACCTATGGTATGGGAAAAGAAAGTGGAAAAATATATTGAAGAAAAACTTCCACGTAGTGGAAGGGGCATTGTGGCACGGGCAAAGGAGGCATGTCTTGACAAAGTAGCTTGGAGACGTTTCTGTTATGGCCATCCTCTAGTGGGGGTTTCCCAGGGGGAAGCAAGGCGTCGGAGATGATGATGATGATGATATTACCAGTCTTGCTAAGGCAGCCTCCCAGAAGCTGGGTGTGCTCAACCGCCTTAGAGGGTTCTTTTCCCCTGCACAGCTTCTTGCTCTGTACAGGGGCATAGTGCACCCTTGTATTGAGTATTGTTCACATGTGTGGGGAGGTTCCTCTCACACCGCTCTCCTAGATTAAGTTGAAAGGAAGGCCTTTCGTATCATAAACTCCCGTCCACTCACCAACTCTCTGCAATCTCTCTCTCTCCGCCGCAATGTTTCATCTCTCTCGCTATTCTATCGCTACTATAATAATCAGTGTTCCTCAGAGCTATCCCAGTGCATACCACCTCCTTTACGTAGGGCACGTGGTACCCGTCTTGCAACTCAATCCCACCCCTACTCTGTGAAACTCTCCAACCCAAGAGTGAAACGTTACTCTCAAACTTTCTTCTACTCAACAGCTGAGCTCTGGAACTCTCTTCCAGAATCAGTCTTTCCCTCTTCCTATGACTTAAATTGCTTCAAACTACGTGTGTCCAGGCATTTTGGCTCGAACGTCCCTTGATTTTGGCCCTGTCACTCTTTCAACTATGGGGGAGGCACTCGCTATAGGCAGTTATGCCTTTTGCCTCCCTCAATCACATAGAAAAAATAAATAAAAATAAATAAAATCCTTGCCGTCAACGCTGACCTTCTACAGAAAAATCTGGATACCGGTACCATATGGAATTGGGCCCAGTCAGCTTAAAACTAAACCTAAAACTTAGTCATCTATGAAGCGAACACAAAGAGCGTGCAAATCGCAGCGGTAGGCTCCTTGAATGTTACCTTAAGACTTATTGCCCCATTTTTATTTATTTTAGTACCGGTATTTTTTATTTTTTTTTTTTTTTTCAATTTTATAACCTTTCGTCACCTATTAGCCTAGGCCTCCTACTACTACCCCTGTATACCCTATATATTTTATTTTCAGATGTGCCGGTAAGACCATATTCAAGGGTCGCGGGAAGAACAAGATCTGTGCCATCCGTCTGAGTAAACCGCTGCTCTCACAACGACCACATGATGATACTGTCAATACGCTTTTGGTGAGTCTCTCTCCCTCTATCTATCTGTATCTATCAATCAATCTATCTTGCAACAACCATACTACGATACTGTTAATACTCTGGTGGTTAGTATCTCTCTCTCTCTCTCTCTCTCTCTCTCTCTCTCTCTCTCTCTCTCTCTCTCCCAACGAACACTCTACAATATTGTGTGTGATTCTCGCTCTTTTTTTTGTTTTAGTGAAATTTGCCAGGTTAGCTGACACAGGGTTTAGTACCGATACTTTCATATTTTTCCATTAACCCTAGACCAGCCTTCTCAAGTCACAGTCAAGGTATTACAGGTTGGAATCTACCCGGTACAGCCGGCCTAATAAGTGATGTCTCGGCACCAATCATGTTTTGATCAATAATTGGTATCAGCAATATTTACACATGATTTCTTCTTTTTGAGTGAGATATACAACCATGTTCCTACACTTACTCACCCTATTTAACATCTGACAGACATTAATACAGCACAGAGCAAGCCAAACATAATGACAGCTGGGACATGACTTATTAGGGCCACTGTCCATACTGTATGTACAGTACAGTGGCGCTAATAAGTCATGTCCCAGCTGTCATTACGTTTGGCTTGCTCTGTGCTGTATTAATGTCTGTCAGATGTTGAATAGGGTGGGTAAGTGTAGGAACATGATTGTATATCTCACTCGATATGAAGAAATGTAGCTTAGTTTTTGATGATACCAATTATTGATCAAAACATACTTGGTGCCGAGACATCACTGATTAGCGCGACTGTACACTTGGTCTAAGAATTATCTGCATCTCAACGCTTGAACGCTGATCATCTGGTGTGTACAGCTCAGTAGGGTTGGCACCTCTGTCTGCAGCTATATCCATGTGTCAGAGACGATCCTCGTCTTGGTTTGGATATAGCTGCAGGCAGAGGTGCCAACCCTACCGAGCTGTACACACCAGATGATCAGTGTAGGGGTGCAGATAATTCTTAGACCAAGTGTACATACAATGGCTTAACGTAGTTTTCCATTACATACTGAAAAATGTATAATTTAAATATATTTTGATTGTTTTGGGGGGGGTTACTTTTTTAAGCTTGATGGAGGTTTAGGGAGTAAAATTTATGAAATAAAAACCTTCAGATATACCTTTTGACTACACAAGATCCTTCCTAAGCTGACTAAAACTGTGTACCGGCAGCACGAGATGATCCACGCCTACCTCCACGTGACCAAGGGCAACAAGGTGCGAGACAGTCACGGCCCGGAGTTCCACAAATACATGAACAGAATCAACGCGGCTCACGGCTCCAAGATTACGGTGGGTTGCTGTGTGTTTAGTTTATTTTTTATTTTTTTCTTCTTTTTTGGCCAGACGCCGTAATTCCCGAGAAGGGGTGGCCATGAACATAAGGCGTTGTCACGAATCTCTAGGTTAAGTTGGCTGGGCTTGACATCTACCAATAACATTTTGACAGTGCGGCCTTGATCCGACGACCATTTGATCAGCAGCTGACGCTCTACTGACCATATAATATATATTATATATTACCGGTATATATATTCATGACAGGGGCCGTGGCATGATCAGTAGCGAGTCTGGCTGCTGATAAAAGGGTCGGCAGTTCGACCCCACCCCGTGCCATTGGTAGCCTAGATGTCAAGAGTTAGGACACTCGGGGTCTAGTGATTTATGGTAGATGTCCAGTAAAGTCCCTGTAACAAGGACACCCCACCCTAGCCCTGTTAATCAAGGGAGTGTATGGTGTTAAAAACTGCATCACCATCAACAGATGTACCACAACTTTCATAAATATGTAAACAAACACACATCTATTGATTTGACTAACGACTCCTTTCTCTCTTACACACACTCATACATTCTCTCTCTCTTTCTCTCACACACATACACACTCTCACAGACACACCCATACACTCTCTCATACACACACATACACTCTCTCAGTGTATCTAGCATTCCATCCATTTATATTTATATCTATCCACTTATCTCTCACCAACAGGTCTACCACACCTTCCGCAAAGAAGTGGACAAGTTCCGCGTCCACATCTACCGATGCGACGGTCCGTGCGTTTCCCGGCGACCCTTCTTCGGGATCCTTCGCCGCGCCGTCTCCCGCCCGCCCGGCCCCGAGGACAAGTGGTACGAGAGGCATGAGGAGGAATGCGGGGGTTGGTTTCACAAGATCGCGGGCCCGGGAGTCGACGAGGGAAACGCCGAAGGGACCGAGAGAGCGGGAGAGGATAAGTTGAGGGGTGTTAGATACGGAGGGGCTTGTGGCGGCTATAATTGGAAAGATGGGAGGTCTGAAAAGTTCGGAGAGGATTTTGAAGGGTATGACTGGAGAGCTGGAATGATGGAAGGAGGGACCGAAGGGTATGAGAGAGCTGGAGGAACGACGTCGACAGCTAGAGGGGGAAGAAAGACAACCGGAAGAGGCCGAAGTTCATCAGCACGGAATTCACAAGCCAGCCAATCAAACTTATCCAATTATGAATCACTCCTGTACGATTCAAGTCAGGGCAAGAGTAGAATCAGCCGTGTTGCATCAGGCGGATCTCACAATAACAAAAGACCCACCCACCAAATCGCGCTGCCGGGGATCGACGACGGCGAAACGTCAGTTGTGGAGAGGATCAAAACAAAATACGCCAATACCAAGCACACGATCCTACTGTCTAAGGAACAGGCCAACCAAGCGGAACTCAACCACATGCAGGCCAGGTTCGGACAAAGTGGCAATGACGCGGGGTTCGATCGCCAAGGACCGAGCAACCTACAAGGGCCCCGCAAGAGAATGGGCTACGGGGTGATGTCGGACGTCTGCGCCCTGGTGGACGGTAAGATGAACTATCGCTACATCCCCAAGAACCTCGAGAACCTAAACATCCACAAGTATTTGAAGAGATACAAGGAGGCCGTAGAAGGAACGACAAGCAGGGGAACTAGTAGGAGTGGAAGTCGACAAGTTAGTTCATCTAGCACGGAAGGATCGACAAACAGGGGAGCTAGTCCGAGAGGAAGTCGACAAGTTAGTTCGTCTAGCCCGGCAAAAATTAGCAAGACTGATCAGATTCTTATTAACTCCCTCAATCGCAATACTGATCCGATTCCTCAAAACTCCCTCAATCGCTCGGGAAGTTTTGTGGATAACGGCACTACTGTAGGAGCGCACAAGCCCGGTAGAAAATGCGTACCCCTCATTGCACCGGAGATTGACAAATACATGAAGAGATACAAGGAGGCAGTGGAAGGATCGACAAGGAGGGGAACTAGTCGGACTGGAAGTGGACAAGTTAGTTCATCTATCACGGAAGGATCGACACACATGGGAACTAGTCGGAGTGGAAGTCGACAAGTTGGTTCATCTAGCACGGGAAATATTAGCAAGACTTATCAGATTCCTCAAAAGTCCTCCAATCGCTCAATGGGTTTTGTGTATAACGGCACTACTGAAGGAGCGCACAATCCCGGGAGGAAATGCGTACCCCTCATTGCACCGGTGATTGACAAATACATGAAGAAGTTACGGGAAGCGCAGGGGAAATCAACACTACGCAATTCCGGTACCAGTGGCAGAAGTGATATCCAGAATAGACATCAAGAGCAAGAAGTGAGAGTCGATAGTTGCAACCAGATCCCACAGTCGGCCGGTGGTAATCGTCGACGCAGCGATGAGTCTCAAAAGCTTACTAAGTGTCCGGTTTGCAGCGTATCCATTCCCCTGGCGAACTATGAGAAGCATCTCAGCGAGTGCTTCGGCGACGACTTGGATTTAGATTTTGGCGACGATTTTGACTTGGAAAGCTCGGGTGATTGCGGGAAGAGCGGAGGAGAATCACAGACGGGTGGAGCAAGAGAGACGGAGCAGGAAGATGAAACGAAAGACTGGAGTTTGGGAAAGAGAAAGAGAGGGGAGGGGGGAAGGAACGAAAGAGAGACAGAGAGAGGGCAAGGAAAGAAAGATGACGACAGAACCGAGTGGGAGGACTGGCAGAAGACCGATTGCCCCAACTGCGGAGCCAAGATTCTGAAAGCCGAAAGGGACTTCCACCTCCAGTTCTGCCTCAGTTCGGACGACGACGACAGCAACGACTTATTCGGCAAAATCCCGGAAACATCCCGACCACCTAAATCACTCCAAAGCAATCCCGGTACATTACGCGACGATCCCAGTGCCTCCAGCGCATTGGGGAAATCAGCTCGGATATCCCATAAAACTAATCCTTCAAACTCGAGAGGAACTCAAGAAATGTCGCCAATTAAAGTTTCACCAATTAAAAATCCTGCAAATTTGAGAGGAACCCCAAAAATGTTGCCAAATAAAGTGTCTCATGGTGCACTTAATCCTTCGAATTCAAGAGGAACCCAAGAAATGTCGCCAATTAAAGTGTCCCATGATTCACTCAGACCCCCTAATTCAACACACAGCTCGCCTTTTAAACATTCTTGGGGTGCGCTCAGTCCCAAAGCCTCGCCCTCCAAGTATTCCACCACTTCTCAGGACAGCAGCTGTTGGGATTCGTCCGATGAAGAGGAAGAGGAGGGCGGGAAGAGCGACTACATAGATTGTCCGTCGTGCATGGAGAAGGTGATGGAGATAAATATACAGAGTCACTTGGATGAATGTCTGTCCTTTCTGTGTGACGACTTTTGAGATTATAATGTAAAACTTGCAAAATATACAAACCAAAACAGGGACGGCACAATATAAAGACAAAAAAACTTATCAGAATCACTATCTTTATCCTTTCTTTGTGATGAGTTTTGAGGAAGAGAAATGTCTGTTCCTTTCTTTATGACGAGTTATGAGAGAAATTTCCGGCGTTTCTGTATGAGTTTTGAAAGAGGAGTAGAGTTTTGAAAGTGAAATGTCTGTCCTTTCTTTGTAATGAGTTTTGAGAGAGAGGAATGTCTGACCTCTTTCTGTGACGAGTTTAGAGAGGAATAGAAAGTCGCTAGAATACAGAAGAAACCATGTATAATGAGAATAGGTGGAAATGGTGGAAAAGAGAGAGGGGAGGGAGGTAGGGAAAGGAAGAAAGAGAGAGATAGAGAGTGGGAGAGAGAGAGAGAGAGAAAGAAGGGGGGAATTGAGAGAGAATGCATTACTGATACCAGTTCCTATTTGAATAAGTTGAGACTAACATATATTTTCAATGACTCTTACAAAACAAATATTATTATTGGGTAAGATACTATATTTATTAAATTTTTAGCCACAGCATTTCTTGTTAGGGACAATTTTCGGAAACACAATTACGATTCATGGGCGAACTACAGGT
Source organism: Paralithodes platypus (assembly GCA_032716605.1). Lineage (NCBI taxonomy): Eukaryota > Metazoa > Arthropoda > Malacostraca > Decapoda > Lithodidae > Paralithodes > Paralithodes platypus. Next base: position 31,912,560 of record CM064481.1, read on the forward strand.
CTCCCTCGATATACGATTGGGTTACGTTCCTGAAAACCCAATCTTAAATAGAAGCATCATATAGCGAACCCTAAAATGTATGGGGTAAATGGGAATGCATTCTGGGACCAGCCAAAACCCAAAAACAAACACCTAATAACCTATACTGTACTAATAACCTAAATTGTGGCATCGGATAGTGAAGAGACAATGTAAAATAAAAAGAGGTCAAATCGGGTAAGTGCCTTTATCTTAGAGAGAGAAGGGGGAGGGGGGGCGAGAGAAAGAAAGATAGAGAAGGAAGGGGGGGGGAGAGAAAGAAATATAGAAAAGGAAGGGGGGGGGGAGAGAAAGAAAGAAAGATAGAGAAGGAAGGGGGGGGGGGAGATTGAGAGAATGCATTACTTATACAATTGTAAAACTTGCAAAATAAACAAACCAAAACTTGGACAAAGACCATATAAAGGCAACAGAACTATTTGAGCAAGTTGAGAGATTAACATATTATATTTTTCACGACTCTTACAAAATAGTGTTATATGCCTATGAAGGAGACAAAAGGTAGGCTGCCTGTAACAAGTGTCTCCCCCAAAGCCAAAAAGAGTGACAGAGCCAAATTCAAGGGACGTTGGGGTCAAAATGCCTGGACACGCAAAGTTTACAGCAGTTTTAGTCGTAGGATGAAAGAAAGATTGATCGAGGGAGAGAGTTCCAGAGTTCACTTGAGTATATTATAGCATCTATATTTTGCATATATACATTATCACTGACATTTACTCCCTTATGACCATGATATTAAAGTACAGTACAGTATATATAAAATTACTACCGTTTTTTTCAACTGACGGTAAATTGCAAAGTTCCCATCAAGATTTCTCAGTTATTTTTAAGATTGTGTGGTGAAATATGGTGGTAATTATATAAACTTGGTCTTAATATGATGCAGAGACATGGTGGTTTCATATTTTTTCCATTAACCCTTACAGTCCCAGGCCCGAGTATATTCGTCAGTAATGTACTTTCCTTGTAACTGCCTGTACAAACCTGTAGTTGGTAACACGACTGTTTAAGCACTGCTACCGGTCTGGCAACACTTCTCAGCTTATATAAGACCCGCTGAAGGTGACTGGGCAAGTCTTCCTCCATCTCTTGAGGTGAAAAGGTGGTCTCTCCTGCCATTTTTGCCAGTGCTTGGGACTGCAGGGGCTTACTGTATCCTACGGTATGGTATGGGTTAAGTATCGATAAATTAGCTGCGAAGGGATTCAACTTACCGCCAGATGAAATTAAACCGTGTAGGTAGCACCAACGAACTTGACCCCTTGACTTCATATAACTAAATTAATGAAAGCAATCGGGCTGACGTTTCTATGATTTAGGAAGAGTCCACCAGGAAATAGGTGTGGATATTTACAGCCAGTTTGTTCTAGGCCCTTTTAAGTTACAGAGAGGGCAGGGATCAAGATTATTGTCAAGTTCGTTGCCGCTACCTATAATATTTGTGATGTGTAGTCTACAATATATAAGAATGAATAAACTTGTTGACAATGGTAGTGTTCGTATATCTCACCCCTCATTTATTAAACAAAAAATAAAAATAAAATAAAAATAACCTGAAAATTTGACTTCTTACAGTATCTTACAGTAGATCCTCTGGAAAAAGGCAAACTATGCCTGTGTATCCAGCTCAGTACCAGTACTTGCACTGCTGTGGTCGTTCACGGTGTTGGCGGCGGCGGTAGCAGACGCAACATTTTTACTATTCTGTATTTTTGTTTTATAATCAAACTTCAAATCTTGTCTCCCCATGCTTTATCAAGATTACTTTCAAACTCCCTTATTGATTCGGATTCGACTACATACTGGGGCAGTGCGTTCCACTCATTTACCACTCTATCACAAAATGAGTTCTTTGCCTTCTCAAGCCTATTTCTTTCTTTGTAAATTTTCTTAGAGTGTCCTCTCGTTCTTGTTCCCTCCCGCATCAAGAAGATACCTTCACACACATCCTCATCGTACTTTCCTGACACTATCTTAAAAGTCTCTTATCATATCCCCTCTCTTTCTCCTATATGCCAGTGTCGGAAGCCCCAGTGTCCTCAACCTCTGCTCATAGCCCGCGTTCTTCAACGTTGGTACCAGCTTGCTAGCTCTCCTCTGCACTTTCTCCACTGCTTCTATATCCTTTACCATATATGGAGCCCACACCTGGTTTGCATATTCCAGGTGCGGCCTAACCAGCGCTGTATATAGATTCCTGAAGATTTCTTCGTCAAGTGACACAAATGTCCTCCTTATCAGCCCTACAATTCTATTGGCTTTGTTTATCTTTTCCGCTAAATGTTCTGAGAAATTTAACTTATTGTCTATCACTACTCCTATATCCTTTTCTGCACTCACTTCCTCCATCGCTTCATACATACTGTATCCTACCTTGTCTATCTTGCTGGTCCCAATCCGCATGTACTTGCATTTTTTTGGATGAAAAGGCATTAACCAATGCTCAGACCATCCCTTCATGCCCTCCACATCTCCTTGAAGCAAACCCATATCTTCCTTACTCCTCACTCTTCTATACAGCTTAGTGTCATCCGCATACAGGTATACCTCACTTCCATTAGTTATAACTTCAGGTAAGTCGTTGATAAATATAACGAACAGCAGTGGTCCCAACACAGATCCCTGAGGTACCCCACTTGTAATTTCCCTCCACCCCGAGCCTATTCCATTCACCAGTACCCTCTGTCTCCGATCTTTCAGGAAGGCTTCTATCCATTTCACACATTTCTCCCCTATATTATAGCTTCTAACTTTCTCTATTAACCTTTTATGTGGGACCTTATCGAAGGCCTTCATAAAATCGCAATATACCACGTCTATTACATCACCATCTTCTAGAATTTTACTTGAATCTAAACTTGAAGGTGAATTCCATGGATAAAACTTAAAAAAATAATTTGGGGTTGGGGAAGATTCGGAAGAACATACTATAAATATATATATAAATAAATCAACATCAGCCACAGTGATAACATGATGGGGCGTTGTTGTGGCAAGACTTTGTTGTACTGTGCTGCAGTAAAGACTGTAGCCAGTGTTATGATTACTGTGCACTGTGTGCAGTACTGTGATTGTACCATGGAAGCCACATTCACTGTGGATGGTTGCGGTCCTTAAACCTGTATGTATGTATGTAAATGTGTATGTAGGCAATATCCATTATTTCATACAAACACCAAATATAATTAACTGAATTATCAGGCTAATCGGCACTTGCTCTAACAGCTGATGGAGGGCGGATGCCCAACCCCGAAAGGGATTGAAATAGGGGAGCTATCCCCCTGCCAAAGGCGGCTTTCTAGGGCCTTTCCTAGCTGATGCTGAGAGGATTGGGTTCTAGTCATGTGGTGATGGGCTTGTAGGAATTGTTTTTTACACCATACCCGAAAGAGGATTTATGGAGCTCCGATCTTACTCTCAACCATCTGAACAATTTTACCAGCACACCTGAACTTCGTTAGATGCGGGAATAGCCTCCCGAAAATATCAAGCCCTGGTGGGGGCTTGAACTCTCGACCCTTGGGTTGTGAGGCAAACACTATACCAGTTAGACCAATAGAGATATCCCACTTGGCCTGGTCGGCTCGAGGTCTGTTTAGGCTAACCTATTTTTACTGACTTTACAGGCTGGTCTATCAGAATGAGAACTGAGCGATCTCTGCCATATCCATAGCTTACTCTGACTGTTCCTTTTACTTATATATTTTCTAGATCTCAAGTGACGGTGTCTCTTCCGTGGATTGACCTCCCAATCTACCAAGATTGGAAGCCAAAGCATCACATTTTTCCTTTGCCCCTCAACTTTCTCTTCATAATTGCTGAGGGGCACAGGGCCTTGGGTGGGGCTTTGGTTTCCCAGGCGTTTCCGCACCCTCCTCAGCTTCCCGCCATGGAGTGGCTTCGGTCACCCAGGCTTTATTGTGGTCGGCAGAGAGGGTTCTGTAGGAGCGCTCGGTTATGGCCTTGGCCATGCTCGGGGCCGTGGGGCTGTTCGACCAGGCAGCTTGGGGAACAACAACAACAACAACAACAACAGCTGATGGACATCCTTTTGGGAGAGAGGTATCCTGACCAGGATTCGAACACACTCACTCCAAGTATGTGTGGGAGTTGGGCACCGTAACCACTCAACCGTGAGCGGATTGGCCGAGTGGTTACGGTGCCCAACTCTCCCACATAGTAACACCCCGTTCTTAACATTAATCGTCAACTACAAACCCCAATGTACTTGAATAAACTAATGAAAGCATATGGTCCTCCCGGAATACCTGGGGTGAGTGGGTTTGAATCCTGGTCAGTATACCTCTCAAATTATCATTAATATTTTTTTCTTCTTTTCCGTGACGCCATCACGTCAACAAACCTCCACGGTCACACACTCTCATGGACAGGTCATTTGTTTTCTTAATCACAGCCCTTCAATTAATATCTATCTATTGTAGGCTATTTATGAATCACAGCCCTTCAATTAAATATCTATCTATTGTAGAGTTCACCACCTGCAACTGGCATCGATGAGCGGCATGCCCATCGGTAATTTGTATACAGTAAGGTTTATTCCCCTAGACAAGTTGCCGACCAAAGCTGAAGAGTCCCATCCACCCGGATTTATATAGGGTTGTCTCCCCTAGATGGGTTGCCAACCAAAGCTGACGAGTCCCATCTACCCATATACAGTATAAGAGCACTTATAAATATACCCTCTGCAAAACATCGAACAAGGTCCTGAAGATGTGGTGCACACCAAATCACCAAAGTAATGGGGTGAAAGGTCTTAAAATCTGCTAACTAATGTAGTGAGACAGTAGAGTTCCAAAAAGCCCCCCTCATATCAAATAGGGTTAAGAATACAAGGGTTAGCTCTCAGTCATATATAATTGTCCGTATTAAAAGATATATTGCATTTCTAGTCTTTAATTTTTTCCCATGTCACGGTAATGTGCCATGCCCCTATCGTGATTATTTATTTTTTTATATAATTATATATATACGTTTATATACTCCCAGGCGGACTCGTACCTCGACATTCAAAACAAGTATCCAAGCTTTTAACGCTCGTTCTGAATGTCGTAGGTTCGAGTCCGGCTGGGAGTATAATATATAAATTATATATATATATATATATATATATATATATATATATCACAAATACATATGAACTAATAAATGTTTATAAGAGAAAGAAAATCATCTAATGATAACCAGAATATGATGGACATTCATTTTGTAACTCGGTGGTCTGGTTATATTACGATTAAAAAATATACTATATATATATATATATATATATATATATATATATATATATATATATATATATATATACTCCCAGCCGGACTCGAACCTCCGACATTCAGAACGAGTGTCGAAGCTTTTTCACTCTTTTTTTATTACATTGAACGTATTTATCAATACCAAATATCAGTGTCGAGTCCGACTGGGAGTATATAAACATACACAGTATATATTACAGTACAGTAATGTTTTTGTAATCGTAGTTAAAACTTGACCACTGAGTTACAAAACAAATTTCCATCATATTCTGATTACTGTACTATTAACTGCCTCGGTGGAGTAATGGTTAAAGTGTATACAATATGTGTGTGGTGACCCAGGTTCCAATCCCGGTGGATCACATATATGCTTTCATTAATTTCATTGGAGGTGTTTGGTGGTGGACTGTCTTGATAGCGTAAAGCGTAAGTGTGCGGAATTTCGGTATGAGTGTTCTAGGTTCGAGTCCTTGGAGTGCCACATGTATTTGTTGATTTCATTAATTGAGTTTAGAAGTGGAGTTGGTTGGTGAAAAAATTTAATAAATAAGAATAGATTATCATTACACAATTTTCTTCCGCTTATAATCTACCTCTAGGACTCAAAAGGGGTACATACGATCTCCATAAACCCTCTGAATAACAAAGGGGTACATACGATCTCCATAAACCCTCTGAATAACAAAGGGGTACATACGAGCTCCATAAACCCTCTGAATAACAAAGGTCCTTCTTAACACTCCACGAGCGGCTAGGTCGGTAACTTCTACTACCCGCCAAGCGGTGGTTTTACCCTAAACGACCTTGTTTCCGTGCTCTTTTTCATGCATAAACAAGAGCCAGAGTGTAATACAATTATGTATCCCTGAAAGGGCGATAATTGAGCTTTCCAATGACACCAGAACCATCCTCCTACGACCACGCGTTCTCTTGCAACGATCGTGCAAGACGAGTGCAAAATCCCTAAAATACGGTAATATCCTTACATAATTCCCTGTGTAGCGAGGCAGTGAGTGTGGATGGAACGTCCGTAGTCGCGCGGGACCCGTGCCGAGCGGTCATGAGTCGGCCTACGCTCCTCCCATCGCTCGTCTCTCTCTCAGAGCCATTATTGCTCAAAAATTGCACACAGACTTAAGTCGGGCCCCGCCACTTAGTCCTTGGTTCTCTAGGCCGACTTAAGTCGGGTCCCGCTAAACAAGGGTTAAACTGTATATATATGTCTCTAATTTTAGCCAGAATCGAGGGTAAAAAGGCGTCATAGTGCTGAAGGGATAAAGGCGTCATAGTGCTGAAGGGATAAAGGCGTCATAGTGCTGAAGGGATAAAGGCGTCATAGTGCTGAAGGGATAAAGGCGTCATAGTGCTGAAGGGATAAAGGCGTCATAGTGCTGAAGGGATAAAGGCGTCATAGAGCTGAAGGGATAAAGGCGTCATAGTGCTGAAGGGATAAAGGCGTCATAGTGCTGAAGGGATAAAGGCGTCATAGTGCTGAAGGGATAAAGGCGTCATAGTGCTGAAGGGATAAAGGCGTCATAGTGCTGAAGGGATAAAGGCGTCATAGTGCTGAAGGGATAAAGGCGTCATAGTGCTGAAGGGATAAAGGCGTCATAGTGCTGAAGGGATAAAGGCGTCATAGTGCTGAAGGGATAAAGGCGTCATAGTGCTGAAGGGATAAAGAGCAAAGAAAATTCCTACAAAAATACACAAGTAGACCTAGATGTGTGTGAATTTGTGTGTTCTGTCTTGATAGCGTAATGCATAGTGCGTCGATGCCGAGTATCCTGGGTTCAAGTCCTCGGAGTGCCACATGTATCTGTTGATTTCATTAATTGAGTTTAGATGTGAAGTTGGTTGGTGTAAACAAAAAACAGAATCATTCGATGTTTTGTTTTTTTATGTTGTCCTTATTCGGGCTCTGTCTCGAGTCGGCCACCCCCAGTATAAAAAAAAAAAAAAAAAAAAATGGGGAATGGGCCTGAGCAAGTAGATAGATAGATAGGTAAATAGATAGAGAGGAAAATAATTAAAGAGGGGGAAGGGATCATTTTTTGGTCAATTGTCATATATTTATTATTGTGTTTTTAGTGTCCTCCTTAGACTTCCATCAAACTTAAAAACACATCCATTAGATCCCCTTTTAAAACAATACCAGAAAAATGTAAAAATATATTCAGTTTCACATCTTTCATACATACATACAGTACAAGAAAGAAATGGGACAAAAGGTCTTAAAATCGCCAAACTAACGGACGCAACGTCTTACAATCTGAAAACTAATGGGGCTAAACACGAGGAAGAAGGGGGCCAGAAAAACGACCCATTTCCCCTTAAGACAATACCGGTACTAGAAAAAAAAAAAAAAATATATATATATATATATATAAACACCTTATTGGCAGGCTAGGCGGTCTATTTATATGTACCGCCCAGCGGGGTGTTTTTAGCCAAAATAGGGCTGTTTACGTGATCATTTTCATGCCTAAATAAGACCCAGAGCGTAAAACAAGTATCTATCCCTGAAAGGGCATAAACAGAGCTTTCCAATGACACCACAACGATCCTTGTATGACCGCTAGTTTTCTTGCAACAACCGCGCAACACGAGTGCAAAAACCATGTAATTCGGTACTTTCCCCATACATTTCAGTATGTAGCGAGTGTGAGAGGGTGGAGGAGGGTGGGATTCGTGTCAGTAGGCCCGCCGCGGTGGTCTGGAGCAGTCATACGCTCGCTACTCTCCTGCCACCACTTGTCTCTCTCTCTCAGCAACATTACGTGCTGAAATTGCCACACGACCTATGTCGCGCGCCGCCACATAGTCCAAATTGATTTAACTCGACTTATGTTGCGCGCCGCTAATAGAGGGTTAAAATGTAAAACTTGCAAACTAAACAAACCAAAATTGGGACAAGGACAATATAAAGTCAAATTAAATTATCAAAATCGCTATGTGGAAACATTATATTCAGTTTCGTATATTTCGTAAACACACTCACTCACTCACTCTTGCTCTCTCTCTCACATCTCATTTCTCGTACTATATTTTTAGTTTCCTCCGTAGACCTCCATCAACCTTAAAAAACACCCACCCAAAACCCTCCTTCATGATAAATTTGTACATTTTTCTATAGAAAATGTCCCGGCCAAAGGCCGATTCCCCTTAAATGTCAGGCTCGCTATCGCTCGCCAGAAAAAAAATAGCTACCTAAATGACACGAAAAGTCTTAATATTTACAAAGAAATGGGACAAAAAGTCTTAAAATCGCCAAACTAACGGACCCAACGTCATACAATCTGAAAACTAATGGGGCTAAACACGAGGAAGAAGGTGGTCCAGAAAAACGACCCATTTCCCCTTCATAGCAAAGAAAATACCTCAACAAATGCACAAGCAGGCCAATAAGTACAAAAACACTAGAAAAAATAAAAAAATATTGACACTCAGCGTGCGGAGTTACATGGAGGGACAGACAGACGAATGAGGAAGTAAGGAGGAGGTGTGGTGTGGAGGTAGATGGGCTGGAAGGTGTGAAAAGGAACAACTTGAGATGGTTCGGCCATATGGAACGTATGGGACCGAGAGAATGACTAAGAGGGTGTACGAGAGCGAGGTGGAGGGACAGAGAGAGGGAGAGGTAAACCGAAGGAGAGGTGGAAGGATGGAGTGAGGAAGTATATGGACTTCTGGTTGGGGGGAGGGGCGTCGACTGACTGGGGACAGAGGTGCATGGGGGCGGTTCGTTCGTGGCCACCCCTTCAGGGATCACGGCGTCAGGCAATAGATAGATAGATAGTTCCACATCTTTCCCCCTCCTCCCTCATGTTTAGCCCAGTTACTTTTGAGATATTCTTCCAACTTTCTCCTCCTCCGCTCCGTTTTCTTCCACTCCCTCCACCTCCTTCATCCCGTTTTCTTCCACTCCCTCCTCCTCCTCCTTCACCCCATTTTCGTCCACTCCCTCTTCCTCCTCCTTTACCCCATTTTCTTCCACTCCCTCCTCTCTCCCCGTTTTCTTCCGCTCCCTCCTCCCCCTCAGATGCTCCGTTTTCTTCCACTCCCTCCTCCCCGTTTTCTTCCGCTCCCTCCTCCTTCGCTTTGTTTTCTTCCACTCCCCCCCCTCCCCCCTCCTCCTCCCCGTTTTCTTCCACTCCCTCCTCCTCCTCCTCCTCCCCGTTTTCTTCCACTCCCTCCTCTTCCTCCTTCCCGTTTTCTTCCACTCCTTCCTCCACCTTCACATTTTCTTCCACTCCCTCCTCCTCCTTCACCCAGTTTTCTTCCGCTCCCTCATCCCCGTTTTCTCTTCACATTAAGGCTGGAAAATCTGTGCTATTATTCATATCAAACTTGGATTTTTTTTCTTCTTCTTCTTCTTCTAATTCTTCCACTTCTTCTTCAATTTCCACCTCTTCCTCCTCCGCCTCCGCCCCGTTTTCTTCCACTCCCTCCCCCTCCTGCGCTCCGTTTTCTTCCGCTCCCTCCACCCCGTTTTCTCTCCGTGCGTTGGTGTTCCGTTGGGCCCCGAAGAACGTACGTCGTGTGATGTTTCGAACCTTATTGTCCCTGGAAAGTCGAAGTTATTTATAATCTGTGGGTGTTGGTGTACAGTATTATAATGTATGTACCGTATATATATACAAAGGCACATAAAAAAAAGAGAGAGAGAGAGAGAGAGAGAGAAAACAAAAAAAGTAAAACTCCACTCCAGATGCTTGGGCCCCCGAGAGGGCCAGGGTGAGATGAAATGTGTCTCTAAGAGGGCATTGGGGGAGGGGATCATCAGCCCACGGGCTTGCACCCCCGGGCCAATGCCCCCACCATCTGTAGCCCCCTTGCAGTGCCACCCAATCGGGCGATCTCGCCAGCACCTAGAAGGAAAAGTAGCACAGAAATGGCTAAGTTTAGATAGAGGATGCCAAACCTCACTCTGGATAGGACCAGCCCTAGATGGGTTGCTGACCAAGGCTAAAGAGTCCCATCCACCCGAAATGTCTACTATTGCACAATAACGAAATACTATCCACGAACGTTTTACTGTTGAGTTGTATGTGTTCGTTGTGCCGGATGTTTGCTCCGTCCTTGATGAGTCGGGTGGTGATGCGGGCAATGTTACGGGCATCGTCGCGGCCACAGTGAGGTTGACCGCTGAACGTCATCCCCATCTTCTCTAGCATGTTGTTCAGGCTTATCTGGGGGCAGAAAAACATTTATTAAGGGCAGATCTCCACGCGAGGGATTTTTTTCTGGACCCCTTTCTCCCTCATGTTTAGCCCCGTTGCTTTTGATATTATAAAACGTTTGCCCCATTAGTTTAGCGATTTTAAGAACTTTCACCCCATATTAAGACCTTTCGTGCCATTCAGGTGTCGATTTTATCCTGGCGAGCGATAGCGAGCCTGTAATTTAAGAGGAACCGGCCTTTGGCCCGGGACATTTTTCTACCGAAAAATGTACAAATTTATTTTGAAAGGGGGTCAAGGGGGTGACATTTTTAGATTGCTGGAGGAGTAGGAAAGAAACTAAAAACCTCCCCTTAAGACGGCAGGAGTTTTATATTATAACCGGTATCATTATTATCAGGGTGTCAAACCAGAGGAATTTTGGTTGAAGACTTGAATGAACATGAGAAGGAATACAAGAAAATTACCATGAAGGTGGAGGGACAGAGAGGGAGGGGTAGACCGATAGAGAGGTGGAAGGATGGAGTGAGGAAGCATATGAACGAAGGCGGTGCTGGTTGGGGGGAGGGGCGTCGACGGACTGGGGACAGAGGTGCATGGGGGCGGTTCGTTCGTGGCCACCCCTTCGGGGATCGCGGCGTCAGGCAATAGATAGATAGAGAAATACTTTGGCCATTTTATCACTTTCAGATACATAATGTGAAGTATGAACCAAAATACATACATAACATTTTTTTTTTTTTAAGACGGAGTGTTCCACACATAAGTGCAGTTTCAGTCTCTTGTCCTAATGGCGGCGTTCCAGGCAACCCTGTTAAGGGCTGCTTCACTTGTCAAGTTCTTGGATTTGAGATCGGCGCGTATAGTCCGATCCCAGGTCTTCCTCGGTCCACCCCTTGGTGCAGCTCCCTCCACAATCACAGACCTGCATTTTGTCACCCAATTTTGTTCATCCATTCTCTCCACATGTCCATACCATCCCAGTCTACTTGTACGCATCACCTCGCTAATACTCTTTATACCTAAACGTCTCCTCAGCTCAACATTTGTTATTCTATCCTGTAGCCTGGCCCCACACATCCATCTCACCATTCTCATCTCATTACGCTCCATTCTGTTGACATCCTCTACTTTAACGGCCCATGTTTCTGAGGCATACGTCATTGCACTTCTAACACATGAGGCATACACCTTTCCCTTCAGGGGAGAGGCATTCTTTTTATGGTCAGGATTGGCATCAATTCTCTGAACTGTTATCTTCACACACCGGGTATACCATAATGAAGACTAAAAATAAAAGGCTCGTCTTTTGTTTCACACCCTGATTACTATAGATAGAGAGATGACTGTAGAACAGGCAAGATAAGTGGTAATAAATAAATGGAGAATGCTTGTGAATTAAAACGTAAAACTTGCAAACTAAACAAACCAAAAGTGGGACGATACAAGGTAATGGTAAAATAACTTATCAAAATCGCTACAGGTATGTGGAAACAACGCTTACTAAAATAACATTTATGAAATAAACGAACACAATCCACCACATAGGGTGTACATTACTACATGAGCAAGTTAATCTAGATGAGTGATAACGCAGTCGTTTGGGAGAGAGGGTCGGGCGCCAGTTGGACTAGATAATAGTCCGTCAGGTGCCTGGCCCGGGGAGCCGGTGTATATGAAGGGTCATGCCTGGATGTAAGGTGGGTGGGCATTGTGGTGTGCTCCGCTGTGTGTCTGCCTGCTGAGACCGGTGAAGTGCTGGAGGCCCTTAGTGATCCCTGGTCTCTGGGTCTTCTCCTGGGTAACCTAGATGTATGTGAATGTATATTTAGTTATTGATGTTGTGTAGTGTTGTCCCTGTTCGAGCTCTGTCTGGAGTCGGCCACCCCCAGCTATGGGGTATGTGCCTGAGTATATACGTACATACATACAGTACATACATTATTAATTTATATATCATTCATTTTATTTATACATAGCCTATTTATATACATTTTATTTATACATAGCCTATTTATATACATTTTATTTATACATAGCCTATTTATATACATTTTATTTATACATAGCCTATTTATATACATTTTATTTATACATAGCCTATTTATATACATTTTATTTATACATAGCCTATTTATATACATTTTGCTAAAGCATTATTTCCACACAGTGATTTTGATAAGTCCCTTTGTCTTTATATTGTGTCGTCCCTGTTACAGTTTGTTTATCTACCAAGTTTTGCATCATAATAGAAAAAACAAAAACCAATACTAGGCCAACACTATAAGCGCCTTGAACTGACCCGCCTGGTGTTGTAGAAGTTGCTGAACTGTTTGCGTATGTTGATCCACCTCTTGGCCCACTCCGGGTACGCTATGCTAGACATCTGCAGAGAGGGCGAAGGGTATATTTATGGATCGATATATTTAGGAATCATTTATTATTTTAGTTTCCTCCCTAGACCTCCATCGAGCTTAAGGGGGGATTTCCACTTGAGAGATATATTTCTGGACCCCTTTCTCCCTCATGTTTAGCCCCATTGATTTTGAGATATTAAGACGTTCACCCCATTAGTTTGGTGATTTTAAGAACTTCCACCCCATTTCTGTCAATTTTAAGAACTTTCGTGCCAATTAGGTGTCGATTTTTTCCTGGCGAGCCAAAGCGAGCCTGTGATTTAAGAGAAGCCGGCCTTTGGCCGGAACATTTTTCGACTGAAAAATGTACAAATTTATCTTGAAAGGGAGTCGAGTGGGTGTAATTTTAAGCTTGATAGAGGTCTAGGGGACAAACTTAAAACCTCCCCTTAAAAAAATATCCTCAAGATCCCCTTCTAGAAAGCACCCGTCTTGCAACACAATCCCACCCCTACTCTGTGCAACTCTCCAACCCTTGAGTGAAACAATATTCCCAATCTTTCTTCTATTCAACAGCTGAGCTCTGGAACTCTCACCTGAATCCATCTTCCCCTCATCCAATTTTTTTTTTTTTTTTTTAAGACTGAGTGTTCCACACATAAGTGCAGTTTCAGTCTCTTGTCCTAATGGCGGCGTTCCAATGACTTAAATTGCTTCAAACTCTGTGAGTCCAGGCATTTTGGCTTGAATATTCCTTGATTTTGGCCCTGTCACTCTTTTCAACTCTGGGGGAGGCACTCATCACAGGCAGTTCTGCCTTTTGTCTCCCTCATCCACATATAAAAACAATATATAAAACTACAAAAAAAAAAAACTCAAGATAAATAATCACAAAACACTCAAGATTCCCCGTCTAGACAAATACTCACAAAAAACATCCGCAAGAATACTTAAAAAAAACATTCCCAAGAATTCAAGATACCCGTTCTAGATAAATCCTCACCTTACACTGTAGGTACATGAAGCGCCCCATGTCCCAAGGTCCGTCGGTCACTATGGCACAGTTGTCGGGGGTCAGGGAACGCTCGCTCATCCACGACTCAAACTTCTCCAACACTTCGGGGAACGATGGGGCAAAGTTGACCTTGTCCTGTTTGGGTACAATATTTATATTATCATTAATAGTAGTAATCGTAGTAGAAGTACCGTAGTGTCTATGTATGTATATATCTCCGCCGCAATGTTGCATCTCTCTCGCTATTCTATCGCTACTATAATAATCAGTGTTCCTCAGAGCTATCCCAGTGCATACCACCTCCTTTACGTAGGGCACGTGGTACCCGTCTTGCAACTCAATCCCACCCCTACTCTGTGCAACTCTCCAACCCAAGAGTGAAACGTTACTCTCAAACTTTCTTCTACTCAACAGCTGAGCTCTGGAACTCTCCCAGAATCAGTCTTTCCCTCTTCCTATGACTTAAATTGCTTCAAACTCCGTGTGTCCAGGCATTTTGGCTCGAACGTCCCTTGATTTTGGCCCTGTCACTCTTTCAACTATGGGGGAGGCACTCGCTATAGGCAGTTATGCCTTTTGCCTCCCTCAATCACATAGAAAAAAATAAAAAATAAAAATATACACAGGCACATACCCCCATTGCTGGGGGTGGCCAACTCGAGACAAGAGTGTTGAAATAACTTAGAAAAGTTGACAGAATCAATATAAACACCATATGAGGAAGAGCACTTTATTGACAACGTTTCACATGACTTTTCACAACACATGACTTCCCAAACTTGACTAATTCCTTTAACGTGACGATAGTGCGTTGTTATATGTGCGATTAGGTTGCTTGGGAAACAGATTAACTTGCTCATGTAGTAATGTACACCCTATGTGGTGGATTGTGTTCTTTTATTTAATAATTTTCATTTTAGTAAGCGTTGTTTCCACATAGCGATTTTGATAATATAATTTGACTTTATATTGTCCTTGTCCCAATTTTGGTTTGTTTAGTTTGCAAGTTTTACATTTTAATAGCTTCATCAGGTCACTAACCTTGGTGACCTGAAGGAGTTATCTGCGAAACATTGTCAATAAAGTGCTCCTCCTCATATGGTTTATATCGAGACAGAGCCCAAATAGGGATAACCCAACATAAAACAAACAAAATATTAATTCACACACATCTAGGTCGCCCAGGAGAAGACCCAGTGTTTCCAGCATTTCCAGTAGTAGTAGTATATGCATCTTTAGTGGAAAGTGTATGAGGGGTGACTCAATTCTTTGCCATTGTCCCTGATGCGGCACAGCGGCTTCTGCCCTGACTGTGCATCCTCGTGGTGTGCCTTCCCCTCAGTAGTGCATTATTTTTGTATATGGCTGTGATTTTTTCTTCCTTAGTCTTGATCTCTCTCATTCTTCATCCTTGTTCACTTCTTGGTTGGTGCTGCAGTGTAGCAGTTCTTGCCTCATCCCTCGGCCCTGCCCTATAAGAGTTCTGGTGTGGATCTCGTGGTCTTGCTGAACTGATGAAATGGCGAGAAATGTCTGTATGTCTTCACCTTCCTCAATTTGACCCCCTCCTACCCTTCCCTATCTATCGTGTCTTGATACATTTTCCATCTTGATCTAATCCTTCAGGGCAGCCCAATGAGAGTTTTTTGGAACTCAGTGGTCTGGTTAAACTAATCTATTAAAAAAAAAAAAAAAAAATGTATGAGGGTAAATCAAATGACACAGAAGCAACCCAATGTGTGTGTCGAGTGTGTGCGTGTCAAGTGTGTGTGCATGTCGAGTGTGTACATGTCGAGTGTGCGTGTCATGAGTGGCTGCGTATCGAGTACAGTCGGCCCTGCAAGGGTGCGCAATAAAAGGGTGCGATTCTCCAAACCGTGCGGCAGATGTCCGTGCGGTGCTTATAATCCAAGGGTGCGAAAAAAGCAAAGCGTGCGGAACTGGATGCGCATTTGTAGGGCGGCCATGTTTGTGACGTCAGAGCGCGCGGGATGACTCAGTGACTCGTGTGTAAGCGTACCCTGACGCAGCCTTGCAATTTTCTTCCGCATTCTTTGTGAACAATAGACCCTCCAGCCCCTCCACCACCAACAGAAAAAAACCAGTTACTAGATATGTTGGCTAGAGGTGAGAAACAGGCAAATGTGGGTAGACATTTTGGTGTGGGTGAATCAACTGTGCGGTCAATTAAAAAGCGAAAAGAAAAAAATCATGAAGTGCTACAATGATTCGTCAGTGCATAGCAGGAGTGTGATTAAACATGTGAGGAAAACAACACTAGAAAGGGGCAAAACTGAAAAGTTGCTCAGCATATATGTTGATGAGCAAGCCAGCAAGAGTATGCCTGTAAATTCAAATCTTACTCGTGAGACAGCTCAAGTGTACTATGAAAAACTTAACAAAGACAAGGATCTGGGTGGATTCACGGCATCGAAGGGGTGGTATGATAGATTTAAGAAAAGGGAGAAATTACACTACCTGAAAAATACTGGCGAGATGGCCAGTGCTGATCATGAAGCTGCCCGAGCATTCCCTGCTGAGTTTAATGCACTTATTGCTGACAAAGGATACACATTAGATCAAGTCTATAACTGCGACGAAGCCGGATTAAATTGGAAGAAGATGCCTGCAGGCACTTTTATATCAAAGGAGCAAAAACAAGCAAAGGGCTTTAAGATAGCCAAAGACAGGTTTACAGTGATGATGTGCTGTAATGCTACTGGAACACATAAGCTACCCCTTCTAATTGTCTACCGATCTCGTCGGCCACACTGCTATCGCCACCAATATATGTCCAAGCTTGACATCTATTGGTGTTGGAACAAGGCTGCTTGGGTTGACGGGAAAGTATCAATGGAATGGCTGGACAAATCTTTTCTGGCCGAGACACGGGAATTTTGTAGGAAGAAAAATTTAGCTCACAAAGTTCTCCTGACAATGGACAATGCCCCAGGTCATCCAGCTATTTTGGTGGGTCGCCATCCGGAAGTTGAAGTAATGTTCCTCCTCAAGAACACCACCTCAATCATACAACCTCTAGATTAAGAGGTTATTGCCTCCTTCAAGAAGAAATATTATACCAGGTCCTATCGGCAGCTGAGGGAGGGTACTGACACTACATTGGCCGAGGTGTTGCGACGTGAAGGTGGTGATGAACACATGGACATTATTGAAGAGGAGGAAGAAATAGAGAAGAAAACCATAAAGGAGTGGTGGAAAACATATACCATCAAGAATGCAGTAGATAACTGTGTGAGTGCCTGGCGTGATATATCCCAGAAACAAATGGTTCGAGCGTGGCGCCCAATTCAAGGGTTGCCCAAGGACGCTGGCCCTGCACCGGAAGAGAACAGAGCGGGTGAAGATATGTTATCTGAGTTACGCCGTGTTGGAAGAGTGTTCGCCCAGGTAACAGAGTAAGCAATGAGAAGGAGGTAGTTGAAGGTGGTGATGCTGAGTTTTTCGGTCGATGACATCAGACTCAGAAATGGAGAGAGTGGAGGAGGAAGAAGGAGAAGAGGAAGAACCCATGGTATGATAGAAAGGGGAACTGAAGCTCGTATGAAGGATAGAGCAAAGTTGATTGAGCTGAGAGAAAGATATGAAAAGTGCTGATGTTGGAGAGTTGACCTGTGGTGATGGGAGATCAGACGCCGTTGCAAGGGATTCGCATTTGAAGACAGAAATATCGCGATCGATATGTGGTCCACATCAACAACTTGAAACAGGCAAGCATCAAACAGCGTTCTTGCAGGCCAGACCTACACACGTAGACCTGCCTCACCTAGACCTGCCTCACCTAGACCTGCCTCACCTCAACCAGGAACCCTCAGGTGTATCTGGACGTTGGAGGCCGGCATATGCCTGCATACAGTTATGATTGGATCAGACTCCTTCCCTGACTTCAATCCTGACCGCACCGAAGGAGATAGAGGAACGAGAAAATGATTGCATCGGTCCTTGCAAATGTCAATGACCTGGCAAAAGGACAGAGCTGAGGAGTCCGAGTTCTGCATGGATGTCATACCAATGCGACTAGATGGGGGGGGCTTGTAGAGCCAAAGCCCCCCACTAAGATTCAACCAAGTAAGGCATGGGGGCAGCCTCGGACCCTCAGGAAGACCAACATCCAACCCCCCACCCGCATACATAAACCATCCAACCAGTGAGTGTAATACCCCTATTTTATCTAATATCTAATCACATTTCTATACTGTACAGGTATTCTTTCCGGAGTTCAGGTTGGTCAGGGGTTATTGGGCGAAAAAAGGGTAAGTTTGAAGAGTCCCCGGACTACATAGTGAATTTCCCATAGGTTCTTAAGCGCCATGGGTGCGTTTTACAAGGGTGCGCGCATGTCTCGGACTAAGGTAACCGCACCCTTGCGGGGCCCACTTATGTGCGTGTAGAGTGTGTACTGTATGTACAATATAAACCGAATGACAGAGAAAGGTCCCCATGTGCGTGTAGTGTGTGTGCTTTGAGTGTGTATGCACATCTAGTGTGTTCGCGCGTCGAGAGAGAGTGT